>MJUU01013571.1:261924-273581 GCA_002080025.1 Modiolus philippinarum | reverse complement strand
GATGGTGGCCCTGGCCCCTTAGTCATGCATGAATGATCACATTAAGTTTTTAGCAAGAAGTTTGTACAGCCTATACCAGTAGTCCTAGGCACTTGATATTTAATATGCAGTTGCTTCTTTGGGAATACATACCAATTTCATGCCTGGATGGTGGCCCTGGCCCCTTAGTCACGCATGAGCAATCACATTAAGTTTTTAGCAAGCAGTTTGTACAGCCTATACCAGTAGTCCTAGGCACTTGATATTTGACATGCAGTTGTGTCTTGGGGAGTACATACCAATTCCATACCCGGATGGTGGCCCTGGCCCCTAAGTCATGCATGAATGATCACATTAAGTTTTTAGCAAGCAGTTTGTACAGCCTATACCAGTAGTCCTAGGCACTTGATATTTGACATGCAGATGCGTCTTGGGCAGTACATACCGATTCTCTGCCCGGATGGTGGCCCTGGCCCCTTAGTCAGGCATGAACGATCACATTAAGTTTTTAGCAAGCAGTTTGTACAGCCTATATCAGTAGTCCTAGGCGCTTGATATTTGACATGCAGTTGTGTCCTGTGGAGTACATACCGATTCCACGCCCAGATGTTGGGCCTGGCCCCTTCGTCATGCATGAGTGATCACATCAATTTTTTCCAGGGAAATTGTAAACACAGTTTAAGATTATATTTTATTATTATTGCTGCTGCAGTAAATCAATGTGCAAATTAAGGCGATGCAGGGGCGGGCGAGACATATCCTGTGTCCACAGTTTATTTATGAACTATTTATGAATATATTTCATGAATAGTTCATAATTTATTCATGAACATTCAATGAACAATTCATGAACTGAAAATTGACATGAATTTTCATGACTTTTAATTGTTCATGAACAATTCATGAAGAGAAAAGTTCATGAACAAAAAAGATCATGAACTTTTTTCTTCATGAATAGTTCATGAACATTGCAGTTCATGAACTTTCATTTCGATTTTCAGTTCATGAATTGTTCATTGAATGTTCATGAATAAATTATGAACTATTCATGAAATCTGTTCATGAACAGTTCATGAAATGTTCATGCATATTCATGAAATATTCATGAGACTCTGACAGGGGAATGGTCTTTAGATGGTCCTCTTCAAAAAAGGTGCCTAACAGGTCCACAATTAGGTGCATTTCTAACAATGGAAGTAGGTTGATAAATCTTTACAAAGATGCATATTGCGTTGACCCAAGTCCTTCAAGAAAATTAGGTCTCTTTGACCTAATTTTCCACTTGATTGCCTTTCATTCAAATTTACATCCAAATTTATACATATACATGTAATACATATACTATATATATCTCACTGAACATGGTAGCATATATTCATGAATCTCTGGTAGGTCAGCATCCATGCAAAATTGAGTCATTTTTACCTGTACCTATATTTTCTGCTTGATTTACATACATTAAAGTTTTCAGATGAATTCAGGTCTCAGTTCTGAATTTAGGTCAACAACCATTAAAATTTAGGCCACTTTAACATATATTTTCTGCTTGATTGACTTACATTCAAGTTTTTGGAAGAGTTCACATCTGGTAGGATCATAGAACTTATCTCTGATTATAGGCCACCATCCATACAAAAAAGGTCACTTTGACTTACCACCTGATCGACTTGTTTAAATTTATGCCTGAGTCCAGATCTCTCTCACTCGCAGCTTTCACTGTACATGGCAGGGTCATTTAACCTTGAATATACTTACATCTCTGATGGAAGGTAAGCATCCAGGCAAAAATTAGTTCATTTTAACCTAAATTTTCTGCTTGATTGACGTTTACATCTTGAGTTCATATCTAAGGTAATGTGTGCAGTAGAATCATCTAACTCTGTGTTTGCATGTATCTTTGATAATAGGTCAGCATCTAGGAAAAGCTAGGTTTCTTTGACTTTCATTTTACGCTTGGTCCACTTACATTTTAAATTTAGGTCAATATCTCAGCAACTGTATATGGTAGGATCAATTAACCTAGCTTATATGCGTGCATTTCTCATGGTTACGGGTATTTGCCATAAAGGAGGCAAACTTATTTGTTGATTACTCGTATTTATACATTTTGTCTTTCTATTATTAAACAGTAGGATTTAATAGGTATAAGTTTAAATTGCAAAAAATTCTGATTTAAAGATCTGAGTAAAAAAATCGATCAGTCATTAATTATTTGATGTTGGACATACTTCATGTTTAGGAATTGAAGTTAAGCCCCATTTACATGCACAAGATTTACACCAGTATGTAAATTTACACGTGTGTAAAAGTACACCAGTATGTAAAAGTATATTTGCTATGCATTTACATGCATTCAATCTGAGGTGTGTATTTTAATCTAAAAAGCTTATTATAAGAAGTGAAAAGGGCCGAAAAACATGTATAAAATAAAAGTTTTTGTTAAATCTTGGAAATTTTGTAGAATGATAGAAAAACATAAAGTTGTATTGTATCATTTTTTATTTTTTCAATCAGAGCCCAACTTCCAAAATATGCAAAATCAGACAAAATTATCAGAGAAGTCTGAATTTTATAGAAATCATTAGTTCAGAGTGTGTGTATCAAATTCATGATTCGAATCAAGTTGCAAGACCGTTTTCTTCCATTTCATAGACAGGAACAGTATTTTGCACAGTGTGCATATTTAAATTTGCATTTACATGCTCAAAATTCATACCGTGTAAATTTACACATGTGCAAATATACATTTACACTTGCCCCTGACCACATGCAAATTTACACCCTTTGTTAAGTTTACACATGTATGCAGTTGCATTAACATGCAGTAATTGCAAGCCAGTGCAAATTTGCATACCTATATGTAAAAATACACGTGTGTAAAACTGTGCATGTAAATGGGGCTTTATATTGATATATGACATAACAATACTGTACAGTTTTAAATTTGTAGAAATTATTTGTCAGTTTGAACCATCCGTGGTCACAATTTGCTGTTAGGGTTTGTTCTGTGCTCATTTGGAAATTTGCCTTTTTAGGACCAAAGTTTAAGTTCTGAGGTGTACCAAAATAAAATGATTCCAGTACTACATTTTCATATAAAAGCATTTATAAAATTTCACATTTAATAAAAATCTCTACTTCTTCAACCAAAAATGATTATGATGAAAAACACAATTTATCGTTTTTTACATGAGTGGGCCGACAATGGACCGCACAATGAAAAATCCGAAATATACAAAAAATGGTGTAATATATCATTCAAATTATATTTCATACAATTCATATTATGAACTCACCAAAAAGTTTTGGAAATCTATGAAATGTGAAAGACTCAGCTGGGTGAAATATACTTTAAACATATTCAACTTCTCTGAACTTACAAAAGTTGTACCACAATAACCCCAGCGAAGCTATTGTTCAAACTGGTCTCCCAGTTTAAGTAGAGGCCACTTTCTCTGCATGAGTGAATATATTGTTTTGAAAATCTTTAGTCCAAATTTGTTGACTCTTCAAAAATTCCGTCATATGTGTGACTAGAACACGCAACCTTTTGTTATGCTACCGTACTGTAGAGATTGTTTACCAACCACCTTACTTACATGTCCGCCCTGTATACTTTTAGATTAATAAACATATTTATCTTTACAACTCACATTTTGAAAGAAAAATATCAAAACTTGTATACCTCAATAGAAGTTGCCCATCATGTCATTTAACCCAACGGTTTGTTTTTACCTGCGTCACCAACGGTGACCTCAGGTCTAGGAGCCGCTCGACTCCGTCCATCCGTCCATCTGTCCATCACGCTTTGGGGGTACCAAGTTTGTGTAATCTGAAACTCAGACACCTTTAACCCGATACTTTTGAAACTTTGCACAGTTGTTCTAGACACATTGAAGATGTGCATCTCCCCTTTTTGTGAGATTTGGAAAAAATTTTTTGATTTATCCATTGTTGAACTTAGTCATTTTTTCATCAAATTTTAACATTACGGTACTGAGTTTGTGTAATCTGAAACTCTGACACCTTATATCTGATGCTTTTTGAAACTTTGCACAGTTGTTCGGAACACATTGAAGATGTGCACCTTCCCTTTCGGTGAGATATGGATAATAAAGGGCTACGCCAAGCGCAGCATGATACGACCGCAGCATGTCGACCACTGAAATTTGAACAAGTGTAATTGGAAGTGAGTGTGGACATACTAAAGAGCTTGACACAATAATTGCATGGACACAATAAGGGGATTGACCAAGTAATTAGCTGGACACAAACTAGGGAAAATGAAAAATTAGCCCTTTTGACTCCTTATGGTTCCTCTTTGTCCCCTTATAGCTCAAAAACGGTAAGAGCCACACCAAATCCATTGACATACCACTGAAAGCTTATATCAAGTGGAATCCTAAGAAAAAAATCCCATCGAAATCCATCGAAAAATAAAAATTCATGTAATCTGCAAGTTTCCAGTTTTGGCCCCTTCCACCCCTGATAGGTCGAAAACGGTAAGAGCTGCGACAAATCCGTTAACATACTACTGAGAGCCTATATCAAGAGGAATCTAAAGAAAAAAATCCCACCAAAATCCGATGAAAAATAAAAATTTTAGGTAATCTGCAAATTAGCAATTTGGCCCCGTTTGGCCCCTCATAGCTAGGTAAGCAAACAAGTTACCAAAAATCTAATAGCAGAGTGCTGTGTTAATTTTTCATAAGCAATGCAATGAAAAAAAACTGCATCAAAATCGGATAAAAAATAAAAATAATAATTTTTTTGGATTCGCCCCTTTTGGGCCCCATTTATCTCGGGAACGGTACATGCTACATGAAATCTGTGGCATACTCCAGATTGGAAATTTCCTCAGGAGCACACTGAAAGAAACCCCATCAAAATCCAATTAATAATAAAGATTCTACAGACAAATATGTGAAAACACCCAATTTAACCCTTTTTTGGCCCCTTTTTTTAAAAACGGGTGGGGTCACAATGACCAAAACTACTGCAACCCTTCCTTTTGTACCAAAGAACATTATGTTAAAATTTCATAAGGATTGATTTGCTGGAACAAAAGGTATTGACCAAAAACAAAAGTGTCTACAGACGACAACGACAACAACGACACTGACGCGGACAACGACGACAGCACCATACCATTATACCGCAAAAATTTTTGCGGTCGTATAAAAAATGTCGAATTTATCCATTGTTGAACTTAGTCATTTTTTCATCAAATTTTAACATTACGGTACTGAGTTTGTGTAATCTGAAACTCTTACACCTTATACCTGATGCTTTTTGAAACTTTGCACAGTTGTTCGGAACACATTGAAGATGTGCACCTCCCGTTTTGGTGAGATTTGGATAAAAATTGTCGAATTTATTCATTGTTGAACTTAGTCATTTTTCAGCATATTTTAACATTACAGTGCCTGGTTTGTGTAATCTGAAAGATTAACATCTCTGACTAAATACCTTTGGAAGTTTTTACTGTTGTTTGAACACATTGGTGATATGAACCTCCCCTTTAGGCTAGTTTTGATTTAAAAAAATGTCAAATTTATCTATTTTTGAACTTGTACTTTATTCTATCATATTATATCATCATGGTACTCAATTTTTGTCCAGAGACGTTGCAGAGTTTTGAACGCATTGACCATGGGCAGCTATTTATGAATTTTTGCATTGCTTTCATATATTTTCTCATAAAGATTCAAAGTATGTGTTTATTTGAAACTCAGGTATGGTTTTCACCTTTGCTGAAGTGATATGGACTATTTTCATTTTATGCTTTGTTCAACTTTGTACATTTAGTTTTGTTTTTTTTCTTCTTTTTTGTCTATTACAGTAATAGGGTTGAACTTAATATAATCTCAATTATAACTTGCATTTGAAGAATGTTTCGGTAATAAGGTAAATGAATACTTGTTTGAATTGTTAAACCTATACATGACATTCTGTTAGATTGAAAAAAAACACTTTCTAAGTTGAACATGAGTGACGGTGAGCCAGGTCCAGACATGTAATTGGTCTTGTTTCCCTAACCAAACGGTCACATCAATTGTGCTATAGAGACTACACAGAAATCTTTGAAATAACTACTACTTATCTTACCAATCAGAAGTTGATATAAAGCTTGGCAAAAATGATTTTGATACCCTAGACAGGAATCGAACCCTCGCCGCCATCAGTACATTAAATATCTACTATATTTCAAGGAGAACTCGCTAACCATCATGAAGATTTTGTGGTTTATTTACCTACTCATAGTTAATGAAAACTAATCAATTGGCCTTCACCTGTGCACTCGTATGGAAAAAGAAGCCACCGGCCACTTCTTTTGTTTGAACGTACGGTAATCTGTAAACATATATTTGTTCCACCTGACAAAAGTTCCATTGGAATAAATATTATAAACATTGGCATAATATTTCTTCCTTTTGGAACAAATATTATTTAACATTTATTCTGTTAGGAATATTTGTTCTAATGGAACAAATTTTATGTAATATTTTTTTCTTTGGAATAAATCTTATGGTGGAACTTATATTCTGTTACAAATCTAACCAAACTTTTGGGGACTAATTTATGAAATAGTTATCTTTTTAAATTATTCCTCATCCTCTACTGATAAGCATGTAAATAAAGTACACCCCCCAAAAAAAACAAAACAAAACAAAAAAAAAAACAAACAAACAAAAAGAATATCCCAAAGATCTAAGCTGTTTATTTTCATTCATGTTCAATGATCCTCACAACATGTTGTAAATAAACAAAAATTATTATCAGTATGAAAACTTATTAAACTAAATCTAGCTGCCATGGGATGTCATTAAAGTAAATCTGCCATGGGATGTTTTAATACTCCTACATTAAAGTAAATCTCCCATGGGATGTTTTAATACCCTATTGATTTATAGTATAATTAAATGGTTCCACTCCAATTCCTTGTACAGAGAGAAGTGGTTACATAACTGTAATGTTATAACCTAATCCTACATTATATCAATCTGTTCTACATTATCATACCCCTGTTAGATTTATGACTTGTTGTCATTAATCCCCCTAGAGGGCATCTCTGTTCAGTATATAAATAAACCTGGGTAAACGCTGTTTACCATTGATCTGTTAAATGTGAAAGTATACAGACCGTAGAGAGGGAAACTTTTATTGATGAAGCAACTTGGGGAGGAATTTAACAAGAAAGGAGTATGTATCATAGGTTTATATTTGTGTGTCACATTTTATTTATTAAATATTGTTCAGTATTTTATTGTTTATGTTTTATTTCACAATAAAAGAATATGTGATGAATACAGTTGTTTGCAGTTTATATTCTGAAAGTAAAATTATTGGATACATTAGTTGGACTGGAAAAAAATGTTCTGCAGGAGGGAAGTGGAAAAGTGCAACTGTGATGGAATTAAAAAAGGAAATTACAGATTGTGTGTGTGTGTGAGCCAAAAAACAGAGATGGAAAAAATGTAACATTGGAATGCTAGGAATGTGAAATATACAGACAATTAGATATTTGTTACAGATGGACGATAAATAAAAAAAACTTATTTTTTCACAAAATGAAAGTAAAAGAACAGAAAAAATATAATTTGATGTAGACTAGAGATACAGATCTGTTCTATTGATTGAAGATCTAAGAAGAGAGACAGTTTTCTATATATTGTTGAGGGATTTGGAGATACACCAGAGACAAAGACATGGAAATAAATTATATATAGTACAAAAGATAAATAGTTAGAGACAGATGTATTTTGTCATAAACAGTTACAAACTATATTTAGTAGATACAGTTGACATTTGGTTATAGGAGAGACAATGAAATGTCACTGGTTATAGGTGTCTAAAATATGATAAATTAATACAGGATTTAATGCCATGGGACAGGCAACAGATTTCAGATAGAACTATTTCCGTGCCGTCGGCCAGATTACATTTCTGTGCTGGCGGCAGTTGTTGCCATGGCAACATTTGCCACTGTTGATGTTAGAACATAATTAAGTTATATAGCAGTAATTAATATTGATTCTGAAAACAAGCGAACTGTAGTGCAATAATTTTTTTATCAGCGATCAATAAAATTCTATTGCTTTAGAGAGACTGAACATTTTATTTACAGTCAGTGGCCATCACGGATGGATTATTTTCAACAAGTATACTTTGGTTAGATGGGATGAAATCACGTGGGTGAAATTTAAATAGTATAGAATTTTTTTTTGTGAAGTTACCAACTTAGATTACTGATTACACAGATAAAGGGGGTAACAACCCAATTTAGAGGTCGTTCACTGATGGTGTAATTGTTTGTAAGAAAACACAATTATCCCTGGATAAGGGTTGTTTGTAACAAATATAAAGACAATCATCCTTGGTTAGGTGCAGGGGGGGGGTCACTTCGGGTAGAATTGGGTACAGGCCTGCCGCTGGCATTTTGAAAATACCCCCCTTTCATATAGTTCCCAAAACAAAAAGTTGACCCATTCATATAGTAAATTTCAAAAATAAGCAACCCTACTGTATAGTAAGAATGTGTAATTGGAGTGAGAAAACCATGAATTTCACAACAACATCAAGTAATGATAATACTTGATTAAATAGAGCAACCAGTGGAGATTCTGGCCATTTGGGGTTAATTTACGATCCATTTATATATATGATGTCAAAAATTACTACCCATTCATATAGCTGTCAACTGCAAAAAACAGGGCCACTCCAGCGGCACGTCTGTATATACCTCTTTATTTTTCATCTGATTTCGATGGGATTTTTTTCTTTGAATTCCTCTTGATATAAGCTTTCAGTAGGTTGTCAACGATTTTTGCGTAGCTCTTACTGTTTCCGAGCAACAAGAGGTCAAAGGGGCCAAAATTGCAAATTTTTGAAATATGTGAAATCTTTATTTTCCATCGGATTTCGATGGGATTTTTTTCTTTCAATTCCTCTTGATATAAGCTTTCAGCAGTACGTCAACGGATTTTGCGTTGCTCTTACCGTTTCCGAGCTACAAGGGGTCAAAGGGGCCAAAATTGCAAATTTTCGAAATATGTGAAATCTTTATTTTTCATCAGATTTTGATGGGATTTTTTTCTTTGAATTCCTCTTGATATAAGCTTTCAGTCGTATGTCAACGGATATTGCGTAGCTCTTACCGTTTCTGAGCTACAAGGGGTCAAAGGGGCCTAAATTGCAAATTTTCGAAATATGTGAAATCTTTATTTTTCATCGGATTTCAATAGGATTTTTTTTTCTTTGGATTCTTCTTGATATAAGCTTTCAGTAGTACCTTTGTATGTCAACAAATTTGGCATAGCTTTTCCCGTTTCTGAGCTAAAGGGGCCAAAATTGCAACTGATTCAAGCTCTTTATTGTGTCCATTTAATTACTGTATCAAGCTCTTTACTGTGTCCTCATTCATTTTAATTGCACTCATGTTCAAATTTCAGTATTCGACATGCTGCGCTCTGCGTAGCCCTTTATTTTAATCTGTTAATTTACATAAGCAATTAATTGTTTGGTTTAGTTTTCCTCTTTTTGAAGAAAACAGAAGTAAATATAGAGCCAGTGGGGATGAGGGCCCCCAGGGGTCCTAAAGCTTTGATATTTTCATTAAATACCAAAGTTCTCAAGTTATCAGTTATTTTGAAAATTTGATTTAGATTTCATAAATATTGGCAATGTTTGATCACAGTTCAAAAATAATATTATATACTCATTTAAATATCTGTATTCTGATTTGTTCAAATCATGTCACATGACATGTGAGATTTCGCTGGGTCAACCGGCTAGCGTTGGGTCGCATAGGAAGGTCAACCGGTAAACAAGAAAATTCGATATAATATAACAGTTACCACCCTAGATAGTGTGTGACCCAGCGGTTTCTCTCCCCTCGAAATTTAGGTCACCCTCGAGCAAGCTCTCAGGTGACCTTAATATCTCGGGGAGAGAAACCGCTGGGTCACACACTATCTAGGGTGGTAATTGTAAATTGGCAAATAATTCCATAAAGTTGGATATTCAATCAATGTTTGAATGTACAAAAATACAACTGCGGGGAATTATTTGCCAATGTATTTGAACATATGCTTCTGTTTACAAAGTGTAGAATTACCATTAACATACTGTTATATAACAAAATTTGTGTCAACATTTGAATTGTTCTTGAAATTTATTATCATAATTATTAGCAACTTTTAATTTAGTATTACAAGTAATTTAGATGCAAGATCTAAGAAAATTAAACTTTGTGTTCAGTTTTTGAGTTTTTGCAGAACATACTTATTGAACGATTTGTATTTATATACTGAACAAAAAAAGTTTAGCAACACATTTTCAACAGTTTTAATTAAAAACTACAGTAATGACTGTTGGAAACGACAGTGATCCCTGCACCCCCTGTTTGACACATAAAACAGCTATAGACCCTGGGTATAATTTTTCTTAACATTTTTGAAATTAAACTATTGACAGTCACTATTTTTACCATAGGGACCGACCATTTAACTTGAAGGGGGAGGGGGGCTATGGTTTTTTTCTAAAAAAATATTTTGGGTCTGATTTTATGTGAAAAAAATATTTTGGCTGCCAAAATGATGGAAAAAAAATTTCTGAATGAGGCTTTCTGCCCAAAAAAATAATGTTAATTTTGAAAAAAAATATTTTGTTGATACGCGTGCAAAAAATAAATAATTTGTTTATTGCGAAGCGCGAAAAAAATTTTCTGTCCAGAAAAAAAACCATAAACCCCCCCTTCAGGTTAAATGGTTGGTCCCTAAGGAATTAAATAATATACGATTGTTAGGCAGAATACCAAAAAATAAGAAGTCTTTGAGACTTCCAGGAATTTTACCAAACTTGGAATCATATATTTTGGAAATCAAATTGGTGAAATGTTTCTTTTTATTCTAACAAATTTTTTATACGACCGCAAAAATTTTGCGGTCGTATTATGTTATGGCGCAGTCGTCGGCGTGGGCGTCTGCGTCGGCATCGGAGTCTGTGGCCAGCATAACTTTGTTTCTAGTAGACGGATCATCTTCAAATTTCAGTATGTGGTATCTTGGCATAATGGCCATCCCAGGTTTTAATTTCGGGTTTATGGCCCCACCCGTTTCAGAAAAGGGGGCCAAAAAGGGGTAAAATTGGGTATTTTTGTGGATAACTTTGGTTCCAGTGAACAGATCATTTTCAAATTTAAGTATGATGTTTCTTGGCAGATGCTTTAGCCCCAGGCTATAATTTTATGATCCTGGCCCTGCCCGTTTTAGGAAAAGGGGCCAAAAGGGGTTAAATTGGTTGTTTTCACATATTTGACTGTAGAATCTTTATTATTTATCGGATTTTGATGGGGTTTCTTTCAGTAAACTCCTTAGAAATTTTCCAATCTGGGGTATGCCAGCGGATTTCACGTGGCATTTACCGTTCACGAGATAATTGGGCCCAAAAGGGGCGAATTTCAAAAATTTCATTTTTTATTTTTAGTCCGATTTTGATGCATTTTTTTCTAAAGGGTTCCTAATGAAAAATTATCTAACACTCTACTATTAGATTTTTGGTAACTTGTTTCCTTACCCAGCTATGAGGGGCCGAAGGGGGCCAAAATCGTAAATTTACAGATAACCAAAAAATTTTATTTTTCATCGGATTTCGATGGGATTTTTTTCTTTGGATTC
>MJUU01013571.1:242541-255512 GCA_002080025.1 Modiolus philippinarum | reverse complement strand
TAAGCATATTCTCTGTGAAATTCTTGAAAGATGCCTTTGAAATTTTTTTCTCTATCGTTGCAAAAACGTTCCCTATTTTTTGAACAAAAAAAAAAACAATTTATATTGCTTATAATAATCAGTCTTGTAATTAACATGTTCTCTTTGTCAGTAACTTATATATACATGTGTTTTGCCAATAAAACATTATAAAAAAAAATAAATTGACAAAAGTCAAACGTAGAAAACAATAGAAACTCCGGATAGCCGGACTTAGTACCGACACAAGCAACAGCTAGCGGTAGGGTTAAACCGGTTTATGGGTACCCAAACCTCCCCTTTTATTTTACTAAGGGGAGATAATCATATACAAATCATAAGGGAAAAATCACATTTTAATTAATTTATCAAAAAAATTATCAGTGACCCCTATTTTTCAATTTGATTTCTTTAACACACTTTATTTTCTATTTATATGTTATTATCCTCCTTTAATGAAATTAGAGTTTTTCAAAAAGAGGCATATTTTGCTCAGTTGCAGCATAAATATTGCTTATTTTATTTTATTTATTATCAATAAACTATTCAAAATCATTTTCACAATATTTTGATGGTAGATTCCAATTTTCACCATATGTGCAAGATGGATGCGCAGGTTTAGACACCCTAACCACCTTGAACCACACGAAAAAGGTTAAAATCTTGTCATTTTTTAAAGCTTTTCCTGGCAAAGCGAGAAATGAGTTTCCATGAGCTATTGATTTTTGTCTCGCCCGCGACGAAAGTCATGGAAAGCGAGACATAGGCGTGCAAAGTACGACGGTGAAGGCGACTTCCACATAAACTAAAGTTATTCAATAGAAGCCTTTGATGTGGAACTTTATATTGGTCCATTGGTAGCTTATGGCGAATCCTAACTGTAAGACTCAAAATCATGTGACTTTGACCTATATTTGGTGGTCCAGTTTTTAAGTCTGTTTCTCAATAACTACAAGCTAGAAGTCAATGATATTTGGTATATATAGCTTGGACTTGGTTAGTACATTCAGTCTGCAATATGGCTTTTGACCCTGACCTCAATGTCATGGTCCAGTGACCAGGCTTTTTTTTTGCTTAAGTCTGTTTCTCAATAACTACCAGCAATAGGTCAATGATATTTAGTATATAGGTTGGTCTTGGATAGTACATGTCAGTCTGCAATATGGGTTTTGACCTTGACCTTAATTTCACTATCCAGTGACCAGGATTTTTTTATTTGCTCAAGTCCATTTCTCAATAACTACAAGCCATAGGTCAATGATATTTGGTATATAGTTTGGTCTTGGTTAGCACATGTCAGAATGCCATATGGCTTTTGACATTGACCTCAATTTCAGGGACCATTACCCAGGTTAAGTTTTTTGTTTGCTTAAGTCTGTTTCTCAATAACTTCAAACTATAGGTCAATGATGTTTGGTATATAGCTTGGTCTTGGTTAGTACATGTCAGTCTGCCTTATGGCTTTTGACCTTGACCTCAATTTCATGGTCTGGTGAACATAGTTAAGTTTTTCTGATCAGAATAATTTCTCAATTACTGTAAGTGGTACGGTAATAATATTTGGATTGTAGGTTGCTCTTGAGGATTACAGGACTGTTTTAGTGACCAAGCAGGGACAGGCGAGACATCTATTAGGGTCCACTCTTGTTAAAAAAACAGTATAAATTTTTTATTTTAGTTTTTTCAATGGATTCCGTATGAAAAATTAACAGAACTTAACTTATATATGTTTGATATCTTGTTTTCTTTCCAAATTGCAAATTGCGGATTACTTTTCATTGGATTTCGATTTGCCTTTTTTCTTAGGATTCCTCTTGATATAAGTATTCCATAAATGCCATCAGATTTTGCATAGCTCTTACTATTTTTGAGCTATAAGGGTTCAAAGGGGCCAAAATTGCCATTTTTGGAAGAATGTGAAGTCTTTACTTTTCATGAGGTATTCAAATTGGATTTTTTCTTTAGACTCCTCTTGTTGTACACTTTCAGAAGTATGCCAAACAGATTTGGTGTAGCTCCTACCGTTTCTGTGCAAAAAGGGGTCAAAGGGACCAAAACTGTGATTTTTTTGAAATTTGTGAAATCTTTATTTTTCAACAGATTTCAGTGGGATGTTTCTCTTTCGATTCCTGTTGTATGATTTTGGTAGTATGCCAACGGATTTGCCAGAGTTCTTAAAGTTTCTGAGCTAGAAGGGTCCAAAATTGGAACTTTTCAAAATATGTTAACCTTTTTCCCTCTGATTTCAGTGGGATTTTTTTCTTTTGGTTCTTTTTAGCTCACCTGACCCAAAGGGTCAGTGTGAGCTTTTGCCATCACTTGGCGTCCGTCCGAACGTCGTTCGCCGTCCGTTAAACTTTTCACATTTTCATCTTCTTCTCTGAAACCACTGAAGCAAATTCAACCAAACTTTACAGGAAGGATGTACTCAAGGTCCTATACAAAGATTGCTTATTTCATTCTGATCAGATAAAAAACATGGCTGCCAGCTCGGATCTTAGGTTAAACATTGGACCCTATGGGAAAAATCACATTTTCATCTTTTCCTCTGAAACCGCTGTAGCAAATTCAACAAAACTTTACAGGAATGATGTACTAAAGGTCCTTCACTAAGAATACTCATTTTGTTCCAATCTGATAAAAAACATGGCTGCCAGAGCGGAACTTCTGTTTAACATTGGACCCTATTGGAAAAATCATATTTTTATCCGTTCCTCTGATACCGCTGAAACAAATTCAACAAAACTTTACTGGAATGATGTACTTCAGGTCCTTCACTAACATTGCTCATTTTGCTCCAATCCGAGAAAAAACATGGCCACCAGCAGGGAACATAGTTTAACATTGGACCCTATGGGAAAATGACATTTTCATCTTCACCTCTGAAACAACTAAAGCAAATTCAACCAAACTCACCAAAGGCCATGTGAACTTTTGCCATCACTTGGCATTCATCGTCCGTCGTCGTCGTCCGTAAACTTTTCACATTTTGACTATCTCCTCTGAAACCAATGGACCAATTTTAACCAAACTTTACCAGAATGATGTATGGTAGGTCCTTCACAAAGATTGCCGAAATTTTACAGATTCTCCAAAAAACATGGCCGCCAGCACAGATCATAGTTTAACATGGGACCCTATGGGAAAAGCAAATATTTGCTATCTCCTCTGAAGCTACAAAAGCAAATTGAATCAAACTTTACAGAAATGATGTATGGAATGTCCTTTACTTAGATTACAGAAATCTTTCGGATCTGCTAAAAACATGGCCGCCAGTGCAGAACATAGATTAACATTGGACCCTATGGGAAAAGTATATATTTGCTATTTCCTCTGAAGCTACTGAAACTAATTGAACCAAACTTTACAGGAATGATGTATGGAAGGTTTTTTATGTAGTTTGCCGACATTTTTCCGATCTGCTAAAGAACATGGCCGCCAGCACAGAACATAGTCTTACAAGGGACCCTATGGGAAAACATATATTTGCTATCTCCTTTGAAGCTACTGATACAAATTGAACCAAACTTTACAAGAATGATGTGTGGAAGGTCCTTTACTTAGCTGCCGAAATTTTTTCGATCTGCCAAAAAACATGGCCGTCATCGCAGGGCATAGTTTAACATTGGACCCTATGGGGAAAAAGCATATATTGCGTAACTCCTCTGAAGCTACTGAAACAAATTAAATCAAAGTTTAGAGGAATGATGTATGGAAGGTCCTTTACTTAGATTACTGAAATTTTTCTAATCTACCAAAAAAACATTGCTGCCAGTGCAGAACATTGTTTAATATGGGACCCTATGGGAAAAGCATATTTTTGCTATCTCCTCTGAAGCTACTGAAGCAAATTGAACCAAACTTTACAGGAATGATGTATGGAAGATCCTTTATGTAGATTGCCAAAATTTCTTCCTATCTGCTAAAAAACACGGCCTTCAGTGCAGAACATAGTTTAAAATATGGGACCCTATGGGAAAAACATATATTTGCTATCTCCTCTGAAGCTACTGAAGCAAATTGAACCAAACTAAACATGAATGATGTATGGAAGATCCTTATTGTAGATTGTCGAAATTTTTCTGATCTGCCTAAAAACATGGCCACCAGTGCAGAACATAGTTTTAACATGGAGCATATATTTGCTCTCTACTCTGAAGCTACTGAAGCAAATTGAACCAAGCTGTATGGGAAATTGCACATTTTGGCTATCACTTCTGAAACAACTGAACAAAACTGAAGCAAACCTTACAGGAATGATGAATGGAAGGTCTTTCCTTTATGTAGTTTGCAGAATTTTTTCCTATCTGCTAAAAAACATGGCCACCAGCGCAGAACATAGTTTTAACATGGGACCCTATGGGAAAAGCATATATTTGCTATCTCCTCTGAAGCTACTGAAGCAAATTGAACCAAGCATTACAGGAATGATGTATGGAAGGTAAATTGCCGAAAAGTTTCTGATCCCACAAAAAACATAGCTGCCATCACTGAACATAGTTTAACATTGGACCCTAATTAAAAGTCACATTTTCATTTTCTCTTCTAATACCACTGAAGCAAATTCAACCAATCATTACAGTAAGGATGTATGGATGGTACTTTACAAAAATTGCTCATTTCATTTCGATCTGACAAAAAACATGGCTTCCAGTGCAGAACATAGTTTAACATTGGAGCCAGGAATGAGATAACCATCTTATAATCATCATCTCTGAAACTACTCAAGCAAATTTAATTAAATGTATAGAAGGTCCTTTGCAAAAATCATTCATTTCAATAGGATCAGACAAAAAAACGCAGGTGCTTATGAAGAACATAGCTAAACATTTAACCCCATTGGTAAGAAAACATCATTTTTAGTCATGTATGGCATAGAAGCATTTTGTCAGGTGAGCGATACAGGCTCAGTCTCTGAGCCTCTAGTTTACTAATACTGTTTTTACTGTCTTAATGACATGTCAATAGCATTTGCTGTTAAATTGTATCCAGGCACTACCGCAATGGAAGGGGAGATTTAGTGCACCATAAAATGGATTTAAGGTCCTTTTTTTTTAAAGCCTGTACCAAGTCGTAACCATTGTGCTTGATAATTTTCTGGTGTTTTGTCCTTTTGCTCATGACAATTCTGTTCAGTAATTATGTCCTGTTTTGGGTTCCTGTTCTGTAACCGTCTCGAGTTCCTAATCTTTGTGTATATGTTTGTCTCTTGGCTTTATTGGTCATTCTAATATAATTTTGACGAAACTTTGAAACTTTGAGGACTGGCCATATGTAAAATATTCAATAACATGTCAGTGACGTCACAACAGTCTTTACGCTGTAATCGACACGTCATAAATATAATTGTGCACAAATACCTCAGTAAATCTTAGGTAATTGCCGTAATTGCTGTCTTTACCGTGTACACTATAGGTTGTCCTTGGCCATTAAATGTCATATTAGATATTAAATAATTCATGTTTGCCCTTGGTTTGTAGTAGATTTATATATAGGTGTATGCTTTGGGTAAAATATTAACGAAAAATAATGTAAATGTTTAGCAAACCCTTATTGCTTAATTATCTTTTGGAGCTGTGTCAAGTCATATTGTAAGTTTTTCCTATTGTCTTTCTATTTTTAATTAATCTTATTATTATAATCTCTGTATGACTTTAAGAACTTTAGAGTTTTTATTAATCTTATTACTGTAATAAAGGGACTTATTATGACTATGTACAGTGTGTATATATGGCTTTAATATGCCTTCTTACCCTAAAGACCCCTGATAACAATAAGAAGGGGTCTTTTTAAGGGATTATTAAACTTCTTATCACTGTCACCATGGTGACAGTAAGAAGGATTAGTATTTTTATCTTAACTCTTATAATGCATGTAATACTGTAAACAAAAATTATATAACTTTATAATTTTGACTTTAAATATTAGTTTGAATTGAAAACAACACAGGTGAAAAGAAAGACTTTGTAAATCATGTGGAAACCAAAGAAACAAATATGATTAACTGAGTTGCAACTTTTTCTACTTTTTCAGAGATATAAACTTTCATGAGTATGGTCAACTCAAGAAATTAACTAAAATTTGTATCAAGCGAAAAAAACAAAGGTTTACTTAATAAACAACCATAAAAATGTTAATTTTATGGAAGTAGTAGATATATATATAAGTTCTTTTTTTTTCTATTTGCAGAGCAACAGACCATGAGTTGGCAAGGTTATGAAGAAAGTCAGAATTCACGGATTGAAAATGACGAAAGAAGTTATGATTCCGTACAGGACGAGTCATATAGACATGAATATACTCAAGAAAATTGTTGGGATTACCCACCTGGAAATACAGTAGATTATCAGCATGATAGTTCAGAGAATTACCAGGATAAAAGTCGAGAAAACTTGCCTTTTGGAACTAATGATAGTAGCTTTGATGAATATTTGCCTACAAACGATGAACATAATTATGGATATCATCCTCATAATCACCACACTCCACGCTTTCCACAGAAAACTAGATCATTTAGTTCCAGATCTAGAATATTCTTTAAGCCACATAGAGGCAGAGGAGGACGTCCTTTTACTCGTCGACCTTTCCGTGGTAATGGTTATAGAGGAAGGGGATATAGGACGAGACATCCATCAGAGGAGGAAAATCGGAGTCCAAGCACCAGTCCAAAATCTTACTACCGAGAGACATCTGATCCTCGCTCTATAAATAGAAAGAGAGAGTCGCCTATATCTCCACGAAGGAGTAGATCAAAAGATAGATCAGGTAGATCACGTAGATCTAGAGATAGATATGAAAAATCATCACGACGTAGAGAAAGGAGTAGAAGTTACAGGAGATATAGAAGTAGGTCAAGATGCCGATCATACAGCCGATCACCCAAACGAGAACGGAGAAGAAACAGAAGTAGGGAAAGGAGCCATAAATCTGATAAATATAAAAATAAATCACCATCAAAAAACCATAGCAAAATGCAAAATGATGAGGATGCCAAAACTTCTGAAACTAAAATGGGTGTAAAGATAGAAAAAGAAGAAATAACAGGAAAAGAAACTCGACAACATGAAAGTGAACGATGTCAAAATATTATTTCTGAACGACTGAAAGAAATAAGATCTGGAGTAAAGAAACAGCAGGGGTTTAGTAAGAACAAACACGACTTGAGAAATAAAATAAAGAACTTTAAAAATAATCGGAACTTGAAATATCCAGACCCTGAGGAAAATACCCTGGGCTCTAGTCCAGAGAAATCTGTTTTTGATAAAAATTACAAAAACTTAAAAGAAAAACCAAGAAAAACTGTTATAAACTTAGCAAAAGGTATATCTGAGGTTTGCAAAACTCGTATAACAGCAGAGGGAAAAAGATCTATCTCAGATATAAAGGGAGACAATCAAATTACAGATAGTGTGAAAAAACCTAAGTTGACGGAGGATGAAAAAGATGGAGGAATTTCAAAACATGATAGAACTGAAAAATCACAGAATATTATTGACACTGAATCAACTCCAAATAAGAAAGTAGAAGAGAGTCATGTGAATTTGCAAAATATCCAATCAGATGTGAACTCTAATGTACAGCTGTCATGTGATCAAACAAGTGCAAATAAGAATTCAGATAGTTCAAATATAAGTACAACACCGGGTGGACTAAGAGCAGAAAGTGAGAAACTACAGTTCAAACCTGATAAGGAAACTATGCGTAAGAATGCAGCTTTAGAAATACAAGCAGATGTTCCTTATTTCACCAATATTTCTAGGGAAAAGAAACTAGTTAATAAGTTAAATACACGTAAACCATTGTTACCGACACCAAAACCATTCTACAATCAGCCAGGTATTACTCAACAGAATCCGTCCATGCAAAGATTTCCTCATAAAACTCCATTGTTGCCATCACCCGATTCTTTTACAATAAATGAAACTAGAAACAATTTTCATTACAGAGAACAACCAGTTACACTTCCGGAAGGCTTGCGTGATAAACAACAAGTTGATTCTGCTATTAAATGGTTTATGCAACATAACTCTATAGGATGGAATTTATCGAAAGGATCAGCTGATAGCGAGGACAACCAGAGTATGAATACGTCAGGAAGTATATCACATGACACTGGTAAATCACTTGACAATTTGTCGGAAATGCAACCAACGAAGGAGTTGGAGTATAATAAAATTCAAATTGATGGACATTTTGTGTACTCTCCTTTATGTGCAATGTATGATAAAGAAAAACATGGCTATGAAAATGTAGTTAAAGATGTGCCAGTAACGGAGACAAATGTCGAAAATGGCTTGAATCAGAAAGTATCACAAACAAATAAAAATACTCACTTAGATAAGCATTCAAACAATACTGACGATAATAAATTCGCCATAAATGAGAAAATGACTGAGGATTCAAATACGATTAAATCTGAAATAAATTGTACTATAAATAGACTTGAAAGAAAAAACTCAGGAAAGTTGTCAAAAAGTGCTTCATTTACTAGCATACAACACTTAGAACCAACAGATGACAAAAACAAGGAAGAAAGGAAAAGGCATTCAAGTGGAAAAACAAACAAATCTGGACAGAGTGTCAGTAACCATAGCGATACAATACAAGCTAATGATAATCCTTTACACGAAGATACAAATAACAATGTTGGTCATGTTATTACTAAAATGGCTAGAGAAAATTCAAAACCTAAAGGACATAAAGATGATAAACAATCAACAGATATAAGAAATAATAAAGATCAGTCAATAAATATGTCGCATAGTGATAAGCAAAATACAAATCTGAGTAATAAAACTGGTCAAACAATAAATCAGTCAAGTAGTGGTAAACAAAAGTCAGAAGCGATCAATAATCCCGGTCAGTCATTAAAAACGTCATCTGGTAGTAAAAAACAACAATCATCGAAGTGTGAAAATAAAGGTCATTCTACATCCCACAAAGAACAATTAAATGTCCGTGTTGATACCGAGTCGGAACATGATAAACATTATAGGAAAAAACAGCGATCAGTTTCAATTGAATCTGGTAAACCGCAAAGTACGGATGTTAAAAGACAGTTTTCAAGTCCAAAACATCAAAATTTGTTTGAGAAACTAACTTCAACGCCTGTACCTCATAGTAGGACTAAGTCATGTGACCAGGATTTACATCTGTCACCTGTCACATGTGTACAAAGCTCTAAAAATGGGTCACACGACAAAGGTTACCATGGTAACAAGGTCAAATGTACTGTTACTTCAGAAACAATATCAGACTGTAGTGTTGAAAGTTTGATGGTGGTCGATAGTTGGCATGAACAGGATGGAACATCCCCAGTTAAAGCTGGTGAAAAAAGCCATAGCGAAATATCAAACATTAAATCGGCAGAAGATGATGAACATGTATTGTCAGATATCGAAACTGAATTTCCTGATATTGATTCTAAACAAATTTCAAGTGGTAACAATGAAGATCAAATCAATATTCAAAATGAAGTGAAAAAAACAAAAAGTATTTTTGACAAATTTGTGAGAAAAAATAAATCCAAACAAAGAACTAGTAGTCCACTCAGACTTCCAGCAATCAAAAAACTTAAATCTGAGAAAAAGAAGTTAAAACTACATTCCAAAAACGTCAAGGAAACTAAACATAAAGGAGAGAAAAATCGTCAGGCAAAGAAGAACAGAAATTCTCATAAAGAAACTAACAAGGATAAACCGGAATTGACAACAGAAAACATTGTGGGTAACAAGGATGAATCATGTGACAGTAAGTCAAAGGTCACACCTTCAAAGGTCACACAATCAAAGGACACACATCCAGAGACGACGCAAGCACCTGTTCATGCCTTATTTGGTCGTAAAATTAGGACAGGTCTGGAAGATTTTCCTCTTATCAAAACACCAAAGAAAGAATCAGAGAAAAATAAGTCGGTTGTATCAGGGATTATGGATATTGCTAAGAAAGTGAAAGATCAAATAAAAACAAAAAAGGTTGTAAAACGACTGGGTAGTGTAAAGTCGGATAAAAAATTCAAATTTGTAAAGTCTCCTGGAAAGGATAAAACTGACGAAAATAAGACTGAAATTGTGGAGAGTTCTCCTGAAAAAGTACAGGACAATGGCGGAAAGATAACACATAGAACGAAACATTCAGAAGGACAACAAACTGTCAAGACTGATGCGAAAACCGAAAAATCTGAAAATCTGAAATGTGAAAACATATCTGAAAGCAAAATAGACTCTGATCCAACTACTCATGAAAAGCATAGCAAAACAAAATCAAATTATAAGAAAGAAATCGTTAACAATATGGTGAAGAGTAATTATAAACGACTAAAAACGGAAAATGATGATCGCAGAAAGGTTAAAGGTCATGAACATAAAACAGAATCTAAGACTCAAGGTGTAACACAAAAAGATACAAACAAAAGTTATGTGAAGAAAGATGTTGAATTACCAAAAACTAAGTATCATGAATCAAATTCTGGTAATACCCAGTCAGATCAAGGAACATTACCTATTACTGCACATAATGAACTCAATACTAATTCTACTACAAAAGGAGGGACAAAATCTATTTCTGAACATGATGAAATTATAATTAACCCTCTTGCGAAATCATCTTCAATAGAACATCTAGGAAAGAAAACTAGTTCTGTTTTAAACAGTAGCACAAATTCCAAATCTGTACATCATAAAAATGAAACAAATACTGTTCTGAAATCTAATTCAAAATCAAAGCAATCCGAACATCAAGACCATGAGTCAAATACTGTTTCAAATTCTACCTCAAAGTCCAAGCCATCTGAACAGAAAACTAGCACAAAATCAAAGGCATTGGAACATAAAGACAACAAGTCAAATAGTGTTCCAAAATCTAGCTCAAAATTGAAGCCATCTGAACATCAAGATCATAAATCAAATTCTGTGACAAAATCTAGCACCGAATCCAAGCCACCTGAAAATCAAGAACATGAGTCGAATTCTGTTGTAAAATTGAGCTCAAAATTAAAGCCATCCAAACATCAAGACAATGAATCAAAAACTGTTCCGAAATCTACCTTAAAATCAGGCTCATCTGAGCATAAAGAAGATAACGCAAAAACTGTCCAGAAGGCTAGCACAAAATCAGGATTATCTGAGCATCAAGAGCATAAAGCAAGTTCTGTTAAGAAAACGAGCACAAAATCAGGATCATCTGAGAATAAAGAAAGTAAAGAGAGTACTGTTCAGAAAACTAGTACAAAATCTGTGTCATCTGAGCATTATGAACATAAGACAAATACTGATCCAAAGTCTAGCACAAAATCAGGATCATCTGAGCATCATGATCATAAGACAAATGCTGTTCCAAAGTCTAGCCTAAAATCAGGGTCATCTGAGTATTATCAACATAAGACAAATACTGAACCAAACTCCAGCACAAAATCAGGGTCATCTGAGCATCATCAACACAAGACAAATACTGATCTGAAGACTAGCACAAAATCAGGATCATCTGAACATCATGATCATAAGACAAATGCTGATCCCAAGTCTAGCACAAAATCAGGATCATCTGAGCATCATAAACGTAAGAAAAGTACTGATATAAAATCAGTGACATCTGAGCGTCATGAACACAATTCAAGCACTGTTCAGAAATCAAATGTAGAATCTGGAACATCTAACCATCATAGAAATAAAACAGATACTGTTAAAAAACCAAGCACAAAAGCATCAACATCCGAGCATAAAACTCCGGACCACAAAGACAGCATAGAACGAGTCAAATCAGCACACAATGGGCTTAGGACTAAATCTGTTCAGAATGAATCTACAGAAAAAGATGCAGAATCAAATTCTTCAGAACATCAGAAAACTATTGAAAATAATGCATCGAAAGCTTGTTCAAAACTAAAGACTTTTGACCTAAAAAATGATAAAGATCATACAAATGCCATAACAGAGAATAAGGAGGCAAATATAGATGGAGTTCAAAATGAAAAAAATAAGAAATACAGTTCAGATAGTTCTGATGAATATCTTGGAGACAGTTGTCATGACGACAGCTTTGAATGTTTTGCAATCATTGAAAATGTTGATTTGAGTACAATTAATACATTAAGTGCAGATGAATTGGAGAAATTAGAAAATGTAAAGAATGTAGAAATTAGTGAAAGTAACGATGATGATACACGGTTAGAGGAAAGCAGCACCGAAGAGATCGATGAAAATGAATTGCTCAAGGAAATGGAATATGATTGTCCAGAGATATCGGCTGAAGTCGAAATACAAACATCGATGGAAGATCTCACTGCAAATGTTGCTGAAGTGGTTTGTCAAAATGTTGAACACGAAGTCGAAATCTCGACATCAAAAGAAACTTTTACTGAACAAGTCGTATCGGAACAATCCACAGACAACTTTTCCGAAATAGAGGAAATCTCATTACATGAACAAAACATCGAAAGTGTTACTGAAAAATGTTGTGAGAGTAAGACAGTATCAGATACTGTTATCCAGGATAATGTGACATCACCAAATGTAGACACATCTAACAATGTGGAAGTAAATACTCAGAAATGTGGTGGTGAAGTTAAAGGTCATCAAACTAATGGGAAAGTTCAGGATCTTGTTGCTGAAGTTCAAGATCAGCAAAATAATGATAAAATTCAGGAGCCAATGAAGAAAGGTTTGATTTATTTATCTGTAGTATATAAAATATAAAGGCAAAAAGATAGAAAAGGGAAAAATGAAGAATACAAAATCTCCAAAAACATGACAATTCATATGTAACACAAATAGAGACATGATAAAGATAAATAAATAAACAATGAACAGGAATGTAACAAAACAAAAACACTACATTGCAGATGTAACATAAATAGGGACAACATGACATAGACAAAAAAAACAACAATGAACAGGAATGACACTACATTGCAGATGTAACATAAATAGGGACAACATGACATAGACAAAAAAAAC
>MJUU01013571.1:227095-242303 GCA_002080025.1 Modiolus philippinarum | reverse complement strand
AAAACACTACATTGCAGATGTAACATAAATAGGGACAACATGACATAGACAAAAAAAAACAACAATGAACAGGAATGTAACAAAACAAAAACACTGCATTGCAGATGTAACATAAATAGGGACAACATGACAAAGACAAAAAAAAACAACAATGAACAGGAATGTCACAAAACAAAAACACTGCATTGCAGATGTAACATAAATAGGGACAACATGACAAAGACATAAAAAAACAACAATGAACAGGAATGTAACAAAATAAAAATACTGCATTGCAGATGTAACATAAATTAGGACAACATGACATAGACAAAAAAAAACAACAATGAACGGGAATGTAACAAAACAAAAACACTACATTGCAGATGTAACATAAATAGGGACAACATGACAAAAAAAACAATGAACAGGAATGTAACAAAACAAAAACACTGCATTGCAGGTGTAACATAAATAGGGACAACATGACATAGACAAAAAACAACAACAATGAACAGGAATGTAACAAAACAAAAACACTGCATTGCAGATGTAACATAAATAGGGACAACATGACATAGACAAAAAAAAACAACAATGAACAGGAATGTCACAAAACAAAAACACTGCATTGCAGATGTAACATATATAGGTACAACATGACATAGACAAAAAAAACAACAACAATGAACAGGAATGTCACAAAACAAAAACACTGCATTGCAGATGTAACATTAATTAGGACAACATGACAAAGACATAAAAAATAAACAACAATGTGAATGCAACAAGTATACAGTTTTTCTTGGAAGTATAATAATTTTCCATCACTTGGTGTCTTGATCTATCCATTATCTGTTGTAAGCTTTTCATTCAAAGGTCTCCTCCCCTTAGTCCACAAGACCAACTTGAAGTAAACTTTGCCCCAATAGTCCTTCGGTGTTCCTTTAAAAACGTACCTGGCTGGTGGGTATTCCATCAAAGATAGATGCTTGACCAATAAGAATCAAACTTAGTGACTTTTGATGTTCCCCTTCAACATTTTGTTCAAAATGGTCTAAAACAGTTTCTACAATTTACTGTGCTTATCCAAAATGCTTTTACCTCTCCCAATAGGTATTGTGCCACCAATCTACTAAATTGGTAACACAATTGGGATGAAAGAAGAATAGGATTGCTGAACCAATCTTACAGTTTTACAACTCAACTGTTGCTATCAAACTATAAAATTGGTTGAACAATTTGAAAAGTTGATACTCACCTCTGGATATCTTTTTAAACTTTATTGTCAATTTATGAAAGAAAACTGCCCTTGTATACCATGAAAATTTTCTTGGTATAGGGAAATTCTTATCTTTACTTTTGCAAATAGTCTTCATCACTTTTCATTATCTTTGTTATGAACACAAAAACAATCTTATAATACCATATCTGACAAGTTTTCATATTTTTCATCTGAATTTTTAGCTCACCTGGCCTAAAAGGCCATGTGAGCTTTTGCCATCGCTATGCGTCCGTCGTCCGTCGGTCTGTCTGTCTGTCAACAATTTCAAAAATCTTCTCCTCTGAAACCACTGGGCCAAATGTAACCAAACTTTGCCTGAATCATCACCAGAGTATGGCTTCTCAAAATTGTGTTTGATTAGGCGGTAGGTCAAACAACATGGCCGCCGTTGCTAAAAATAGAACATAAGGGTAAATTGCAGTTTTTGGCCAATAACTCGAAAACCGTTACAGATATCAAAAATCTGACATTGGGGTAAAAGTGATCAACATAGCAAGATCTACCTGCACTGCAATTTTGAAGAAAATCCGAAAACCCGTCTTGGAGTTATTGCCCTTTTTCCGTAAAATTTTTAAAATTTGTGCATTTATTATTTTTTATTTCAAANCTGTTGTAAGCTTTTCATTCAAAGGTCTCCTCCCCTTGGTCCACAAGACCAACTTGAAGTAAACTTGGCCCCAATAGTCCTTCGGTGTTCCTTTAAAAACGTGCCTGGCTGGTGGGTATTCCATCAAAGATAGATGCTTGACCAATAAGAATCAAACTTAGTGTCTTTTGATGTTCCCCTTCAACATTTTGTTCAAAATGGTCTAAAAGAGTTTCTACAATTTAACTTGTTTGCAGTGGCCCTTAGTTGATTCCCTGTAAAAATCTTCATGCAATCCAAAATGACCCTCAGCTGAGAACTTAGATTACATTAGGTCCAGTGTGGAAACACATTCACAGACTTTCACAGATAGTGTATTGCCAATTAGATTTAGATTTGATCACAATGGTCCTTAGTTGTGGTTCTCTTTTCTATATTTATTTGACAGCTCCTTGAACACTCTAAAAGTGCTGTCGCATGGCATTGGACTCAAGTGAGAACAAAACAAACATCAAACATATTACATGTATTAGACTATTTAGATGAGCGATAAAGGCTCTTATTTTGATGATAAATAAAACAACATGACAACTGTGTCCATGGTATCTAAAAATAACATTAAAGTTACCATGGTTACTGTAAATTGAATTTCTGCAGATGGCCATTCAAAAAGCTTATGTCTTTTCAGTGCAGATCAAATCGAAACAAAATATGAGTAAAAACTGATAGAGAACAAACAAACAATTGAGTAAATAATGGAGAATTGTAGTAAATTATAAACTGAGTACATGGAATATGTAAACAACCAATTGTAAATCAAAAAACTTTTAATTCCTTGTTTAAGGCTATTCAAACCAAATTGTTTGCTTCTAAAGTCCAGCCAGCATCTTCCAAAAGTAGCCACATCAATCTTTTTTCCCCTTGAATTTCCACCATCTTTGACTGAAGAAATGTCAAGAGAGATGTCAAGTGATTGGTAGAGAGGGACAGGCCTATTAACGTCCATTTAAATGAACTGCATGCTTCTGATCACATAAAGTTCAGAATATGTTTTCAAAATTGTTTAGTGAGTCAAATAGTGATGGTGTTGCTATATAAATTTGTTAATAACAGACAGTATAAATATTCACAGTGGTTACATCCCTGTCTCTATCAAGAAATTCAGCTCGCCTTTCATGTAGTTATTTGTCAAAAATAGCACGAGCAGAAGAAAAATACAACAATTTGGATTCGGGTATCAATATTTTTTTACGTTCCTTGTATTGGCTATTTATAACAAATAGATAAGAGATACATACATCATCATTTTTGATTATTTTCATGTATTAAGTAATATTTTAGTGTGCTCTGTATGGGTCTTTTGAATCAGTTCTCTAATTTCCAATTATAGCATATATGAATTACTTATTTTCTATACAGCAGTTCTTTTGATGACTGTGATTTTTTTAGGGCTTTCGTGTTTCAGCTCCATCAGGGCTTTCGAGTTTCAGCTCCATTGAAGCTTTGATTTTATATTTAAGTCAAACATTTTTAAAAAATCTGAAGTATTTGTTCAGATATCTTAGTAATTCATCTTCGATATATTAAACATTTGTGAATTAGATTGCAGTGACATCCAAGAAACAATAAAATAAAAATAAAAAAACACTGCCTGCCCCATCAAATTTTCTATACAAAAAACTTGAGAAATAAACAATTTATTTTGAATGGCCTTAATTACAAATTTAATCAGTGTCTGTCCCTGAACAATAAAAGTCGAGAAGAGCAAGATCCGTTTAAAGTATGAAGGTGATGGTGGCATAAACTTTTACTTGATATAATAGATATCAAAGATTTTTTAGGCCTAAAATGAAATTAAGTTTGTTGCCATTCTCCTGCCTACCTACCCACTTAAAAACAACTGGTCAGAGAAGGGAAAACAAACATATTATTAATCATGGCCTGATGTTGGAACATTTAGTCTGGTTAACATGGTTAAAGTGTGCATCAAGCATTGTCTAACTGACATACAGTTTTAGGATCTTAGCCTCAGTATTACAGTCTAGTGACCTTCTTGTATACGACTGCAAAAAATTTGAGGTCATATGATGGTATGGCACTGTCGTCTTTGTTTTTGTCAAGCTCCTTATTGTGGCCATCAGTTTACTGTATGAAGCTCTTTACTGTTTCTACATTCACTTGAAATAGCACTTGTTCAAATTTCATTGATGGTCATGCTGTGGTCATAAAATGCTTCTCTCGGTGTTGCCCTTTATTTATTTTTGATGCCCCGCCTACGATAGTAGGGGGGCATATAGTGTTCGGATGCGTCTGTCCGTCCCAAGTCAGGTTTACCCTCAGGTTTGTCTTTTTTTCTGTGAAGGATGTATGCTATTATCATGAAACTTTGTATAAATACACATTGGGATATAATTAAACAAAAATCATAATAAAAATTTATCTCGGCTACCAACTTCATGCTTCACTGATCATGGAAAAAGGGGGGTAGTATGAGGTTTACCCTTAGGTTGAAGTTTTTTTTTCTGTGAAGGATGTATGCTATTATCATGAAACTTTGTATAAATACACATTAGGGTATAATTAAACAAATATCATAATAAAAATATATCCCGGTCACCAATTTCATGCTTCACTGATCATGGAAAAAGGGGGATATTATGAGATTTAACTCAGGTTTAAGTTTCTTTTCTGTGACGGATGTATGCTATTATGAAACTTCATATAAATACACATTAGGATATAAATAAAAAAAAAAACATAACAAATATTTACCCATGCCACCAACTTCATGACTCACTGATCATGAAAGATAGCATTGCTCAAAATAGCTGTGAGGCGGGGCATTGTGTCCGTTAGACACATATTCTTTTTTTTCTCATTACTTTCAATAGTATGTCAATGATTTATTATATAGGTTTAATTACAGTGCTTTTCACCCTGACCTTGACATTGACTTGACAGTAAAGTAACCTTGTAAAATTTTCATGATTCCNCCCCCAAGATACCCAGTTATGTTTTACTTTGTATGTTTGTCATATGGACTCTGATCGTGATCTAGATCTTGACCTTGAAGTTGAAAAGGTCTATTTGAGTACCCTTGGCACCTGCATCCTCATCCAAGACCTCAGCTGTATCCTCATTTAGGGCTATGTATGAATAACTTTGCTTTGGTAATTAAGTTTGACTTGAGTGGCTTATATTCAGATATACATCAAAGTTTTGATCTCCACAACTATACATAGTAGGATCATCTTACCATGTCTTACTGTGAATTACTGTCCAGGCCAAATCAGGTGACTTTGTACTACATTTTTCCATTGAGTGACTTACAAACAGCTTCAAATATTGGCCATTGTACTTGATAGAATGTATGCATCTGGGATGACAGCTAGGTCAGCATTTGGGCAAAATTAGGTCACTTGAGTGACTTGCATTCAAGTTCATGACTGAGTTCAGATCTCAGTAACTGTACCAGGTAGGATTATTTAATCTTGCACATGCTTGCATTTCTGATCGATTTCAAATCTCAAATCACTGTATATGGTGTTATCATCTAATCTTGCAAATGCATGCATATCTGAATGTAGGTCAGCATCTCTATATTTTACACTTGAATGATTTGCATTCTAGTTTACCTTCAAGTTCAGATCTCAGTCACTCTTCATGGTAGGGTCAACTAAATTGTACATGAATGCACCTCTGGTGGTAGGTTAGCATGCAGGCAAAATAAGGTCTACATTTTCTGCCTAATAAGCATTAAGCAATGAAGGGATATGGAGTAAATGCACACAAGCCAAAGTCTACAAATATATTTTTACGATGCTTTAGTTGTTGTTTTCCATCTTGCATGTCTTATTTCTTTTCACCTTTAAATTGCTGTATATAACCTTTCAAGATGGTAATTAATGAAGAAAAGATAACAGGAAATACTTACAATGGCCAAACATTACAATCACATGCCACAATCCACCACCATGACCACAGAACGGCACAAGAAAAACAATAAAATGACAAAAGACAAACATATATGAAATTTCGACATACAAATGTACACAATGAAGCATTAGTTATTTTACTTAGATAACGACTGACTTTACTCATAAACCTATGGACTACCTGAAGACTATTGTGACCAAGTTTGGTTTCGAATTGCCTAGTAGTTTTTGTCTCGCCTAGCGAAACATAGCGACCATAGATTCTGTCGTCTTCGGTGTCAGCGTCGTCGTGGTAAACATTTGGTTAACCCTTATGTTAAACTTTTTTCTCAAATAATGTTCAATATCAATGAAATTTTGACACAATATTCAGTGCATTTTCATTATTGAATCCCCAATTTAAGTTTTAAGAAAAAATAATTCCAATTTTTCCATATTTTGCCATTAGTTGGTTTTTTTCGATCAAATTTTTTTGGTTTGCACTATATCTCAGCACCTACATGCCATAGACAGATGATGATAAGTAAGTGGTTACATCTTCAGTAGTACCCAACATCCAAAACAGAATTATGTCACCTTGACCTATATTTTCTGCATCAATGAATTTGGCTAAATTTTCACATTAGGTCTATAAATCAACATTTTTAATCGAAATTGGCATAAAGGAATTTAATTTTGATGTAAAATTGTTGCATATAGTCTATAGATGCACAGTTAGCCTTCAGTATTTTATTCTGGTTCCAACTTTGGTAAATTTCTGTAAATGTCAAAGACTAACAATTTTTGAAATTTTTGCATACAATCTGATATATAAGCAATTTTTTTTCATATGAGACATAATTCTGAAAACTTAGAATAAAAAATTGTGGTTCCAATTTTGGTAAATTTCCTGAAACTCTCAAAGAAAAGTAATTTTTGGGAATTCTTGTTAGCAAACATGCTTTTTAGATGAGTTTTAGTCAAAATAAATATTTTCAATGGTAAGATTTCAAAATTTTTTATTTCAAATTTGGTAAATTTCCTGATACTCTCAAAGACCAATTAGATCTTTGAATTCTACTAAACAACCATATCTTAGTAAAGGCCAAATTTTAGTGACAGTGGAGTGAGCAGGCGAGACACTAGGTTCGGTGGAACCTTTCTGAATTATTTCAGATATGAAGATCTTTGAAACTGTTCCCTTAAGGTCCAATGATAAACTGCCATAACTGGCAGCAATATTGGATAGAACCAGAACTTGCTGGAAATCTTATTAAAAGAGTCTAACCATGGATCATTGTGACTAAAAGTACTGATAGTTGAGGGGCAAAGGATTTCTAAATAAATGTTCCCATAAGGCCAAATGTAAATGTAAATTATGGTGGCCATCTTGGAAATGGTATAGACCTAAAAAATAACTTTTTGTGCGAGGAACCACCCAAGAAATAAGTAACTACCGTGACTAATTTTAGTTCAAATTGGTCCAAAGGTTTCTGAGAAGATCTTTGAATATCTTTCCCATAGGGTCGAGTGTTTAACTAGCGGTATGTTCCTGGCCAGCCGCATCTTTGGATTAGGTACAACCCCCCTCAAAAAGCAACTTTTTATATTTGGATCATCCAGTTAAAAAGAAGCCTTGTTACCTAGTTTTTAGCTCACCTGGCCTAAAAGGCCATGTGAGCTTTTGCCATCACTTGGCATCCGTCGTCTGTCGTCCATCGTCCGTCGTCCGTCCGTCCGTCCGTCTGTCCGTCTGTCCACAATTACAAAAAAATCTTCTCCTCTGAAACTGTTCAGCCAATTTTTATGAAACTTTGGTGGGATGTTCCTTGGATGGTCTTCTTCCAAAATTGTGTCCAATGACCCCGCCCTCAAACCAAANAATGGATGAGTGACAATGGACAGACAACAAACCATTGAGGGACGATAAATGGAAGGTGTACACCAAGTGGTGGCAAAAATTCATCCTGGTTATAGCCAGATGAGCTAACACTAATGAGGGAGAGCCTGTGAACAAAATAATTAACTTTTTATGGCCTCACTATTTTTTGGAAAGTTCACATGTACTTTAGTTAACCGATTATTATCGATTGAAGCAAATCTCAATCGATTAATCACATCTGGTTAGTCAATCTACTGATTTGAGACTTTTTTCGATTATCGGTACCCCACAAGGCAATAGAACAGTGCTTTATTGTTTTTAAGCCCCGCCTACGATAGTAGGGGGACATATAGTCGGGTCTGTCTGTCTGTCTGTAATATCATAATAGAAATTTATCCATGCTACCAATTTCATGTTTCACTGATCATGGAAAAATGGGGATAGTATGATATTTAACCTCAGGTTTAAGTTTCTTTTCTGTGACGGATGTATGCTATTATCATGAAACTTCATATAAATACACATTAGGATATAAATAGAAAAAAACATAACAAATATTTACCCATGCCACCAACTTCATGCCTCACTGATCTTGAAATATAGCATTGCTCAAAATAGGTGTTAGGCGGGGCATTGTGTCTGTTAGACACATACTCTTGTTTTTCATCTTTTACTCACCAATAAGTGTTGCTCAGACTTCATAGTAATTTCAAGATGGCCACTAGCACCGCACAACACTACATCAATGTTTGTTATTACTCATTAATGCAGGATCATCATGCTATATTTATATCTTATCAAAGTTTTATATAGAATGATAACTATATTACAGATATTGAAAAAGACAAAAATCATCCTATGGCATATGACGAAGATCAGGATCGTTTGGTTGAAAATGATAAAGATCAGGATCATGTGGTGGAGAATGATAAAGATGAGGATCATCTTATGGAGAATGATAAGGATCAAGATTTAATGAAGAAAACCGATGAAGGTCAAAATTTGAGTAAATCTAGTTTGGACAAAGTAGTGGAAACCAGTAATAATAAATCAATGGCTATAGAGACAGATACGACTTGTGTACAGAAACAAACAAACAATGGTCATCAAGTTGATAAATCTAGAAAATTACACACAGAAACAGTGTATAAAATAGACTTAGTCAATAAACATGGAGTTGATCAAGAGGCATTAAAACAAAAAATCTCTGAAGATAATAACGAAAAATCATCCAAAACTCACATAACAGCAGAGAGTAGAAATAAATCTAACATACCAAATGTTAGGAATGTGGTAGTCCAAAAAGATGGAACAAATAAGGCATATAAAATTTTGTTTGGTAAAAATGATAAACCCTGTGAATCGACTGACCAGAATGCTACTAGTCAATCATCAGCATCTAAACATGTCTATTCTAAGTATGGTAAAGATGAAAACATGAATAATGAGCAATCAAGTTCAGATGTTGTCAGTAAATCCAAAAGCCATCCCAAATCTTTAATGTCAAAGACTGAAAAGAAAGATAATACTGATAAACCATCTGCTATAAATTCTAAAGAGACAGCCAGAGCTAATGTATTAAAGAATTGGAAACTATCAAACAAATCCACTCCACTGAAAATATCACCAAGTTGTAATTTAACGCCTGTGAAAAGATCTATGAGTACTGACACAACTCAGTTGAAAAAATTTGCAAGTTTTAATTCTAATAAGACACCATTGAAAATATCGTCGAGTTTTGACAAGACTGTAGAAAGGAGTTACAACAAAATACCAGACAGTACTGGTAAAAATGAAGTGATTAAAACATCATTAGATGGAATCAAGGACACACGTAACGAAAGTGACAGTACTTCTAAGACATCTAATTATTTCCACCAAAATAAAACTGAAGTGAAAAAATCCATAAATAAGAATTCAATAATACAACGTTCTAGTGACAAACAAAGGGAGGAAATTCCACAACAGAAAAATGTGAAATCAATCAATACAAACAATCAGCAAAAAGGTTTGGAAGTAACAAATCAAACACAAATTGGAAAGGCACAAAATGTGGCAAAGTTACAAAATGGCATGGGACAAGATTCTACAACAAAGTCACAAGGTGTTATTGAACAAGATATTACGACAAAGTCACAAACTGGCACAGGACAAGATACTGTTGATAACACAGGACCAAATGTGTCAATGGAGGATATATTTGGCCTGAAAATTGTTTCAGTGTGTGGAAATGTAGACTTTGACCAGTCAGTAAATTCTCAACCTGATGTACAGGACACACAAAGAGATAAGGATAAAATAAATAGCAAGCGACCTGTTACACCATGTTTAGAAAATCTTGATATAATCTTGAACAGTACACCGATGAAAAAATACAATAAACCTAAAGACAATGAGAAAAACAAAGAAAATAACAGCAAGAGCAAAGAAACTAGTACTGACGGAAAAATTAATGAAACTCATTCTGGTACAATGAGTGGAAATATTAAATCAAAGATACTGGCTGAAAGTTGTGTGATTAAAATGCCTTCTATAACTCATACACTGACTCGTACAGACAGTTTGAATGATAGTTTTATACCCGTGGAGGCAAACAATTCTACGGATGAGAGTGATAGTAGCTCCGAAAAACTCATCATTGATATGAGTTTTAGATCAAACAGTAGAATGTCAGATTCTAATTCTCGGGGGTTTGAGGCGGTCACGCCGACAAAGGCAAGGAAAATGTCAGATACCGTGTCTGGAAACAATGAGACCGTCACACCCTCCAAGGCCAGGAGAATGTCTGATTTTAATTGTCCTGGATTTGAGCCAATAACACCAACTAAGACCAGAACAAAGTCTGATTCTGATTTACCGAGATTAGAGCAGGACAGTCCAACCAATAGCGATATAGATTCTACTGAAAGAACAGTTCAAATGTTAAAGGAATTGAAGGCTGCAGATTCTACAAGTAAAAACTTGGAAATACAAAGTAATGAAAAGCTGAAAAATAATGAATTAAAATCTGAAGATGAGGACAGAGAGGCTTTATCTACTAATATTAAAAATGTTAAACAGAACGATACTAGTGATGGTAAAGTGACGGAGGGAATTAGCACTAGTTTGGAAGAGACCATGATTTATACTAACTCAGATTTAGAAACGTCAAAAGATACCATAGAGTATTCAGAAAATCAATGTAATACGATCTCCAAAGATAATAATGAATTAGAAGAATATGACGATTTTGTGGAAGATGATGATATTGAAATTACCTTGTATATTAAAGGAATTCCTCAGAGTCCATGGACTGGATCGACACCACATATAAAGCAAGAGGATGAGAGCGACGACGAGGATGAAGAGTTTAAACAACCACCTGTTCTGCCAAACCTCGCAGATTACTTCAGAGATAACCCCGATATATTTTCTGAAATGAAATCTAAGAATGACACATCTGGAAATAGCACTGGTAGTAGTATTGTCCCTAGTAGCCAACCAGATTCACCACAGCTAGAGGACACATACGATAATTTATTTTTTACCAACATGTTGGAGAATTCAGAATTCAAATATGAGGCTACACCTATTCAGGAAGATGATGAAACTCCTCAAACTCATAAAAGTCAAGATGTTAATGAACATGAAAGTGATAAAGTTAAAGATGCTGGTACACATCAAGGTGATAGGGTTCAAGATGGTGAACAGACTGATAGTAAACCAAAGGTACTAAAGAATTTAAGTGACAATGCTAAAGTGATAAACGCTGAACAGGTGTCTCTAAATACAAACACTGAAGGAACGAACAGTTCTTCTACTGACAAAGAAGTAGATAATTCTGTAAGTGGTGAGAAATCAACGATAGGAAAATCAAGTGCTCTGAAATTTGACCCATGTTCAAAAACATTTCAAGAGTTTAAAAAGAAGATGAAAACAGTTGTTTCTGTTCACATAAATGACAAACAAGAACTGGAGTATAGAACAGAAAATATGGAAAGTGAAACAAGTTCTAATAATAAAACAAGTTCATCAGAAATTGAAAGTGAAAGTAGGACTGAAACAGCAGTGTCAAAGACTATCAGAAATGAAGACAGTAATGAAAAGTCAAATCAAAATGCTGAATCAGATAAACAGCTTGCAGGTCCATCTACATCTCAAAATGAAAATGATAAAAATGTTACCGAAATTTCACATTCAAATGATGACATGGAAAGACCAGTCTCAAAAGAGAATATGTATGACACAGTGAAACAACACAGTAGACAGAGAAAATCTTCTTCTGACACACAAAAAACACCTGTCATGGGAAATTTACTGTTTCCACCTGAACTTCAGAGTAGAAATGAAAACTTACAAAATATTGAGAAACCTGTGAAAAAATTAATTCTAAGCATGAAGGCACTTTCTATTAAGCTTACAAACAGTGGCTATGACTTCACAAAGTACAGCACGATACGATTTACACATTTTAAGATATTAAGTGATGGACGTAATGTTAATTCTGTCGGAGAATTCATTCCAGCATTTCTAAGTGACCAGTTATTACGATGTGTTAAATGTATATCCTGTAACACCTGTTTTTCACCATACCGATTTCTGAAACATTTGTGTGCCACATTGTCTGTACGTGTATCTGAAAAGTCATTACAGAATCAACCAATTCCAACGGAGAGATTACAGGGAACTGCTGTCGCAATGTGGAAGTTGATGTCTTATGTTCAGATGATGGAGAAACATTTCAGGTTAGTGTTTTCTGATACATTTGAGACTACAGGGGTTGGGCCTAATAAGCCTTGTGTTTTCCATTGCATATTTAATGCTGCAGGGGGTCAGGCCAATTGATATTTAGCCTCTAAGGTGGCTGGACTATAGGAACCACCCTGTCTGTCTGTCTGTCTGTCTGTCTGTCATAACTTCTTGTAAGCAAAACTCCTTTTAAACCAATGGAAGGATTTCGATGAAATTTTACACAAAGGATGGACAATATATGCAGGGATTTGATATTTCTGGGGAATAAGTTTGTTTCCGAAACCATTTTTGTATATTATGTTCTACTTCTGATTTCTGGTTATTTCGGTTTTTCCGAGGGGCTTGTTCTTACCAAATCACATCCCTGTATGTGACGATGTGCATGACGGAATATAACTTTTGTTTGATACCATGAAGGGGAGATAATTTGACTTTTACTTTTTTTTAATTCCAACTGCACAGATCACCTCGTAAGCGAACTCCTTTTAAACAACTCCATGTATTTTTATGAAACTTTACGCAAAGGAATGACACAATATGGATATGTGCATGAAGGAATATAATTGTGATTGTTCAAAACTAGGAAGGGGTGATAATTTGACTGACTTTTCATTGATCCCATCTTCACAGATTACCTCGTAAGCACAACTCCCTTTAAACAACTTGAAGGATTTCAAAGAAACTTTACACAAAGGAATAATGCTATATGGAGGTACGCAAGAAGGAATAACATTATTGTCTTAATCCAAGAGGGGAGATGATTTTAGTTTGACTTTTTAGCTCACCTGGCTATAGCCAGGGTGAGCTTTTGCCATCACTTTTCATCCGTCGTCCATCCGGCGTAAACTTTTCATTCAAAGATCTTCTTCTCTGAAACTTCTGGGCCAATTGAAACCAAACTTGGCCACAAAAGTCCTTAGATGGTCCCCTGCAAAAAAGTTGTGTTTCAGATCCGTGCTTTATCCAAGATGGCCGCCAGCGGGGATCATAGTTTTAACATTACACCCTATGGGAGAAGACATTCAAAGATCTTCTCCTCTGAAACTACTGGGCCAATTGAAACCAAACTTGGCCACAATAGTCCTTAGATGGTCCCCTGCAAAAAAGTTGTTTTCAGATCCGTGTTATATCCAAGATGGCCGCCAGCGGGGATCATAGTTTTAACATTGGACTCTATGGGAAACACATTCAAAGATCTTCTCCTCTGAAACTACTTGGCCAACTGAAACCAAACTTGGCCACAATAGAGCTTAGATGGTCCCCTGCAAAAAAGTTGTTTTTCTATATCCAAGATGGCCGCCAGCGGGATCATAGTTTTAACATTGGACCCTATGGGAAAAGACATTTAAAGATCTTCTCCTCTAAAACTACTGGGCCAATTGAAACCAAACTTGTCCACAGTAGTCCTTAGATGGTCTCCTGCTAAAAATTTGTTTTTTCAGATCCACCCTATATCCAGGATGGCCGCCAGCGGGGATCATAGTTTTAACATTTGATCCTATGGGAAAAGACATTCAAAGATCTTCTCTAAAACTTCTTGGCCAATTGAAACCAAACTTGGCCACAGTAGTCTTTAGATGGACTCCTGCAAAAAATTTAATTTTCAGATTCGCACAATATCCAAGATGGCCGCCAGCGGGGATCATAGTTTTAACATTGGACCCTATGGGAAAAGACATTCAAAGATCTTCTCCTCTGAAACTACTGGGCCAATTGAAACCAAACTTGGCCACAATAGNCCAAGATGGCCGCCAGCGGGGATCATAGTTTTAACATTGGACCCTATGGGAAAAGACATTTAAAGATCTTCTCCTCTAAAACTACTGGGCCAATTGAAACCAAACTTGTCCACAGTAGTCCTTAGGTGGTCTCCTGCTAAAAATTTGTTTTTTCAGATCCACTCATATCCAGGATGGCCGCCAGCGGGGATCATAGTTTTAACATTTGATCCTATGGGAAAAGACATTCAAAGATCTTCTCCTCTAAAACTACTTGGCCAATTGAAACCAAACTTGGCCACAGTAGTCTTTAGATGGACTCCTGCAAAAAATTTAATTTTCAGATTCGCGCAATATCCAAGATGGCCGCCAGCGGGGATCATAGTTTTAACATTGGACCCTATGGGAAAAGACATTCAAAGATCTTCTCCTCTGAAACTACTCAGCCAATTGAAACTGAACTTGGCCACAACTGTCCTTAGATGGTCCCTTGCAAAAAAATTGTTTTACTGATCCGCGCTATATCCAAGATGGCCCCAGCGGGATCATAGTGTTTAACATTGGACCCTATGGGAAAAGACTTTCAAAGATCTTCTCCTCTGAAACTACTGGGCCAGTTGAAACCAAACTTGGCCACAATAGTCCTTAGATGGTCCCCTGCAAGTACAATTTCTACCTGTAACAGGTCAAATGTCATGCCCCACTGGGATAGTGCTTACCATGAACATATAACCTAATTGCTAATGCCCAGGTAATGCCAATACATGACACTAAAAATTACGTATTTTTCTTTAAATCTAAGATAGTCAATAGAAAATTAGACATACAAAGGATATACATCCTCAAATCAAGTTAGTGTCGACTTATACCCTCGAACTACTACACGTACTTACAGTTTGCTCAACCGGGGAATCATAACCTAAATTTGTACATTGTTAATATCACCCGGGCATTAAGGTTTTTTTTTTTCAATATATAATATACTGATGTCCTGCTGATAAATGATGTATATAAATTTGTTTACGCTTTTTCTGTGGTAAATACTGATATCTAATTTTTTCACTTATATTTTTACTTTTTACACAAACACACCGGTAGGGGTGATTCTTTCAG
>MJUU01013571.1:212196-224708 GCA_002080025.1 Modiolus philippinarum | reverse complement strand
GATAAAGGGTAAGCCATGCGATAAAGGGTATGCGATAAAGGGTATGACGTCATAGTGTGAATACGGAATGAACGTCATGCACTGTATCACATATTCAAAACGTCTGTATTTATTACTAAATATATGATAAAAAGAATTATTCACCGGTAGGGGACTTCTGTATTGCCTTGCAATACGATCCACACTTGTTCATTATAATCTTGTCAAAGTGTTGTAACAAAATTTCTCTTATGCTCTAATAATTAGGATTTTTGTGTAAAATGTCAAAGAGGCCTATTTTCATTGGAACCCTTGTGAAAAAATATTTCTTGTGGATTATATCATTTAGTCCATACTCATCTTGTTTCCACACCTGTATTGTGTCCACAATCATCTAAATTTGTACTTACCATATTGATTCAGGGTTCAATGATGGGGGGATATATCTAGCTGCCATTGGTGACAGCTCTTGTTATTTTTTATTGGACCTTTATGGAATTTTTCTACAGTCAAAATTTAATGGTTCAAACACCCAAAGGATCAATGAAAACAGTTTGTGCTAAAGATGTGTTGGGGCTATTGAGGTGTACTATGCTTAAACTTTTACATAGGGTCCTAGACATCCATATTGTTTGAGTTATTGGAAGGTCTACTGTATGTCCACAGTGATGTCAACACTTTTCCATTTATATCCCTGTTAAGTTTGTTGTCAGGCTGTTCCTTGTGTTGCTGTTCATTATTGATATTTATCATGGTTGATTAGTTGAAATATAAATATTATTTGACCTTATATTTTCCAGGATGTCTTTATACAACCACAAAGGAAACACCACTTCAGATTACTTAAAATCATACAAGGCTTTTTACACAGGAAACAAAACTACTAATCTCAATAATAACACTATTTATATTAACCCTCCTCTATATGATGATTGAATCCCCTCCATTAAGAAATCAAATATTACTTGAAACCACACATTAAGTGACACTTTCATTATCTATACTGAAATCGTAAAACAGCAATAAACAAATGGATTTTTTTTTTCAGTATAGGTCTCACAGTGACAAATAACATTTAAAATTATTCACCCCAACCCTCCACTCCCCCCTCTGGCAAAAAGTGGGACAAACCTTGTCAGCACATGTTCTCCTAAACAGCTGCTGGGATTTTGATAAAATGTTACACAGTAATAGTACATCACCTGAAGATGTGCATGAAGTAACATGGTTGCTGTCAGAAATTTTGAATGGGAGATAATTTGTCTTTGAATATTTGAATATTTTCTGGAACAAGGGGGAGGGAACCTTGTCAGTGCATGTTCACCCAAGCAGCTGTTTGGATTTTAATGAAATGTTACACAGTTGTAGTACATACCTGAAGATGTGCATGAAGTAACATGGTTGCTTTCAGAAATTTTGAATGGGAGATAATTTGTCTTTGAATATTTTAATATTTTCTGGAACAAAGGGGAGGGAACCTTGTCAGTGCATGTTCATCTAAGCAGCTGTTTGGATTTTAATGAAATGTTACACAGTTGTAGTACATCACCTGAAGATGTGCATGAATTAACATGGTTGCTTTCAGAAATTTTGAATGGGAGATAATTTGTCTTTGAATATTTGAATATTTTCTGGAACAAAGGGGAGGGAACCTTGTCAGTGCATGTTCACCTAAGCAGCTGTTTGGATTTTAATGAAATGTTACACAGTTGTAGTACATACCTGAAGATGTGCATGAAGTTAAATGGTTGCTGCCCAAAATTTCAAAGGGGAGATAATTCATCTTTGATTATTTTCTTGAAAAAAAGGGGGGACAAACCTGTCAGCACATGTCCTCTTCAATGGGTATTTGGATTTCACAGATGTAGTATACCATCTGAAAGAAAATGTGCATGAAGAAATAGCGTTGCTTTCTGAAATTTTGAATGGGAGATAATTCGTCTTTCAAAGGGGGAGGAATATCATTGTTTATTTCATATTGGTGAAAAGTAATATCTTTTTATACAACAGCAAAAAATTTGAGATCGTATAATGGTATGACGTTGTCGTCGTCTGTTGACACTTTTTTTTGGGTCAATAACTTAAGTTCCAGGCGACCAATCCTTATGAAATTTTAACACAGTGTTCCTTGGCACAAAAGGAAGGTTATGGTGGTTTTTTTTTCATTTTGGACACTCCCGTTTTTAAAGTAGGGGCCAAANTAGCACCCATAGAAATGATTTTGGGTCTCAGAATTTTCAAAATGGCTGCCGTTGCCATGGAAATTGGAAAAAGGCGGGAAAATTCAAAGTGCCTCTAAATGGTTGAAACTTTACAGGAAGATTGCCTAGCACCCATAGAATTGATTTTTGGGCTAAGAACTTCCTTTTTATATATTTTGGAAAAAGGGGAGGCATATCATTGTGTCCATACTTGTACTGTGTCAACACCTGTATTGAGTCAATACACACTTAAATATGCACTTGCCATAATGATTCAGGGTTCAATGAGCGGGGGCATAATTGGTTGCCATTCGGTGACAGCTCTAGTTTTTATTGGATTTTGATGGGATTTCTTTCAGTGTGTTTCTTATTTAATTTCCTATCAGTAGTGTGTAGTCAACGGATTTTACCTTTGATGTACCGTTCACGAGATAATTGGGCCCAAAAGGGGCTATTTTCAAAAATTTCATTAAAAAAATTTTTTTAGACTGATTTTGATGCAGTTTATTGCAATGGATTCCTTTTCAAAATAAACATAGAATTGATCAGAATTTTGACAACTTGGTACTTTTCGGAGCAATGAGGGGCCGAATGGGGACAAAATTGAAAATTTGCAGATTACCTAAAATTTTTATTTTTCATCAGATGTTGATGGGATTTTTTTCTTTGGATCCCTCTTGATAAAAGGTTTCTGTAGTAATTTGTCGGATTTAGGGTAGCTCTTACCGTTTCTGAGCTACAATGGGTCAAAGGGGTCAAATTGCTATTTTTACTAAATAAGTTGAATCTTTAATTTTTGTAGGATTTCGATGGGATTTTTTAGCCCACTTGGCCTAAAAGGCCATGTGAGCTTTTGCAATCACTTTGCGTCCGTCGTCCGTCCGTCAACAATTTCAAAAATCTTCTCCTCTGAAACTGCTGAGCCTATTGTAACCAAACTTGGCCTGAAGCATCACCAGGGTATGCAGTTTAAAAATTGTGTTCAATTAGTCCGAAGACCAAATAACATGGCTGCTGTTACTGAAAATAGAACATAGGGGTAAATTTCTGTTTTTTGCAAATAACTTAAAAACCGTTACAGATATCAAAAATCTGACAGAGTAAAAGTGATCAGCATATCAAGATCTACCTGCCCTGCAATTTCGAAGAAAATCAGAAAACCTGTCTTCGAGTTATTGCCCTTTTTCTGTAAAGTTTGCAAAATTTTAACTTTATTAATTTTTTATCAGAAAAACTATAACAGATAGAAGTCAACTTTTTATTGCAAAAATGTTCAGCATGTCAAGATCTACCCATCCTGAAATTTTGAAGATAATGCAAAAACCCTTGTAGGAGTTATTGCCCTTTTTTCACCAAATTTTCAAAATTTTCATATTTTTCATCTTTTATTTCCAAAACTATAGAAGATGAAGGTTAAGTGTAAATTGATCAAATGTTTGCAATGTTGTGGCGACTTCAAAACTGATGTTGAAAATTATTGGTTGACCGCCATTTTCTAAATGGCCGCCAAAAAAAGGCGGGAAAATTCAACATTTTCCGATTTCAATGAAATTAGATTTCCAAATAGATATTGATGTTGCGACTTCAAAACGGGTGTTGAAAATTGTTTGTTGACCACCATTTTCAAAATGGCCACCAAAAAAGGCGGGAAAATTCAACATTGTCCGATTTCAATGACATTTGGTTTCCAAATTGGTCGTGATGTCGCAACTTCAAAACTGATGTTAAAAATTGTTCGTTCACCACCATTTTTTAAATGGCATGAAAATTCAACATTGTCCGATTTCAAATGAAATTTGAATTCCAAGTAGTTATTGATGTTGCCACTTCAAAACCGATGTTGAAAATTGTATGTTGACTGCCATTTTCAACTTCAAAACTGTAGTCGAAAGTGGTCCTTAGCAAGAATGTTTTTTGTCAAAAAAGCCCAACAAAGAAATATAGTAAAACATGATCAGACTTTAAAATTTTTTGAAATTATGGATTTCCTTTGTTTGGGTTCTAGTGCTGCTGATGAGGAATTAATTTCCGAAATGGGCATACAGCTCATTTAAATTATTGCAGTTGGAGTTAACATATGTCTCATGTTCATTTACTCCATATCCTTTCGTAAAATATTTAAAAACAGTTCAGGATATTGGAGGTGTTTGAGCTACCAAAGTTTGAGAAACTTGAAACTGTATAACTTACAATGTTACGTTGATTGTGGCAACTGAAAGCCAGGTGAGCGATACAGGCTCCTGGGAGCCTCTGGTTTTTTTATATTCCTCTTGAGATAAGGTTGCAGTAGTATGTCAATGGATTTGGTGAATTGGTGTAGCTATTACAGCCATTACAGTTTCCAATCTACAAGGGGTCAAAGAGGCCAAAATTGCATTTTTTCTAAATATGATATTTTTTATCGGATTTGGATGGGATTTTTTTCTTTGGATTCCTCTTTATATAAGCTTTTGTTAGTATATCAACTGATTTGATGTAGCTCTTACTGTTTCCGAGCCATTGCAATTTTCAAAATTTGCAAAATCTTTTATTTTTTTTATTGGACATTAATGTGGTTTCTTTGTTTGGATTCCTGTTATCATATAGTTAAAGTAATATGCTGACCAATTTTACATACCTCTTACCATTTACAATATGTATAAGGAATCATTAGGACTAATTTTTTTTCTGTCTGTCCCTCAACAATTTTTTCAAAATTGCCACTTCTGTTTGTGGATACTTTGATTTTTTACTATGAACAAAATATTTTGTCACAGATGTCCTGGAGTCTACAAGAGGGAATGATTTGAAATTTGGTCTGAAGCTTGGAAATTATAAGTTGTATTGTGTAATCGATTTTCAAGTTTGTCAGACATCCACTTCCTGTTTGCCGATACTTTGATTTTAACGATGAACAAAATTTTTGTTACAAATTTCTTGGCTTGTACAATAGGGAATGATTTTAAATTTTGTCTGAAGCTTGAAAATAATGAGTTTTATTGTGTAAGCAATTTTCAACTTTGTCTGGTGTCCACTTCCATTTTGCCAATTATTTGATTTTTTAAAATGAAAACCAAATTTTCCTCACAGATTTCTTGTTTTCAGCGAGAGGGAATGATTTCAAATTTGGTCTAAAGCTTGGAAATGGTGATGTATTGTGTAAGCATTTTCAGGTTAACCATTTGACTACTTCCTGTTTGCCAATACTTTGATGTTTAACAATGAACCAAAGTTTCTTGCAATGATTTAAAATTTGGTCTGAAGCTGTGAAATGATGATTTGTATTGTGTGAGTGACTTTAAGGTTTGTTACTGAACTACTTTCTGTTTGTTAATGCTTTGATTTTTAACTTAACTTGATATTTAGTCTGAAGCTAAGAAATGATTAAGTTTGGTAAAACTTCAAGAAATTACTGTGTCCAGCAAATTACTATATCAACACATTAGTGTGTTAAACAGAATTTGAATCCACACTTATCTGATTTTTACTTTTGCCCAGATTTTCAGGATTGAAATTGCAGGGCCCTTCCGACAACTCCAGTCCAATGAGGACACAGTAAAGAGCTTGATACAGTACCGGTAATTAAATGGACACAGCTAGAGCATGTCGAAACTGGTGTTGAATTAAATGTTCTTGTATTTCATTAACAATATTATTTGTGTCAGAGGATTAAATCTAGAAGCTGGGTACTGAATAAGATAACCACAATATTTTTAGGCCACATCAAGTTAATTTGTAGATTCTCATCCAAAGTAACCAAAAATAACGGAGAGGGCAGAAAAACTTTGAAAAATAAAAAAATAATGGGAGTATGTTATTTTTTGGGCGGATGGGGATAAGATTCTACTTAAGGTAGATAGATAGTAATATTCATATCCATGAGATTTTTCTGAAGTCAGCACATTTGAAGAACCAATCCTACTTACCCGAAATCTGTAATAAAAAGGATGGGTCACCATGTTTGCTTTTTCTAGAATTGAGATCAAAGTGTGCTCATTTTTAGCAATTTTTTCACCTAAATTTACATAGAATGCACGGGAAAAATATGGAAAGGCAATTTTTAGCTTAATAGAAATGAACTTTTTATCCATGAAAATTTGATGTATTTTTATGAACAGATAGTTTATGATGTAATTTATTGGTTACAACAAGGACGTATATTTAGAAGGATAAGCATCTTGTGATAATCTAGAAATATATTGAGATGCGTGAGATTTTGTCACTTTGGGACCCTCTCTTTGCAGCCTTATAACAACGGAAATATAATAATGATAGTCACAAAAATTGTTCTACGAGTACAGTAGATGTTAAACTTCAGGAAAATATTAAATTTATGAAATTCTGTGCATTACTTTTAAAGCCTTTAGTTCAAAATCGTGGCGCATTTTTACCAATGATGCCTGAAAATCAAACCTACCCCGTATCCGACTGATTATTTTTCTAATGAGCGATTGAATTGCACAGTGCAACAGTGTCTATCTACCTTAAAAAAGTTAAATGTTATATTTAGGGTTCCTTTAACATAGTGTACAGTTATTTACTGGAGTAAAATAGCAAGAGAAGCGTAACGGAGGGAAATATTTAGTGTTTAGGGGAGACATGCTGTTGTTGGAAGTGTTTATTGTACCAAAATAGAAAAATCAAAAACATCATTGTTATTTCACCACTCAAATAAGTCTTTACGGGACAAGTTTCAAAGATTATTTTTAAGGTGAAAGACTATGGACCTTTTGATGATGTCACAATACAGGGATTTAGCTTGGACTTTGAGACCATTAGTCACTTTTGCGTATCGAATTCAGGGTTAATTTCATTATTTATAATTTTCTGTATTTTGTTTGTATTTAATTGATTTTCAAAATTCCCAAGTGCCGAATTGTACACTGAACAAAATTGTACACCCCAAAAAATATGTAATTGACCATTTTGACGAGCTTAAGCTAAATCATTTCAATAATTCATTTAATTGCTAAAATAATGATTTAATCTATAATCAAATGAGCAACTAGAGTCAGCAGTATTATATATAGAGTCAAACCTGCTTTAGTGACCACTTGTATTTAGCGACCTCCTGTCTTATGTGACCAAATTTTCTTTATCCCAATGTAGAGATTTTCATACTGATTTAACCTGTATTGAGGAGCCACTTGTCTTATGTGACCCTTTTTCAGAATTCCCTTTGGAGGTCATTTAAGACAGGTTTAACTGTATATATTGTTCTGTGGACTATAATGGATAAAACAAGAGATTTTTATAAATTTTTCTCCTATCTATACAAACACTTAGACAAACAGAACTGGTCTGTCTTTAAGATCATGTTGATAAAGACAATTGTTAAAAGTGGAAAAAAGAATGTTGTTTAATAGATAATGGGAGCTATTCATCCTTAGAGATTGACATGATAGCTGATTAGATTTTGACTTAGATAACTTGACCTTGACATGTATTAACTTGACCTTGACATGTATTGTAAAAAATCTATCTTGACTAAGAATCTCTAGAATTTGATGGTTTGTTTTAACCCTAGCTTTAAATGTTGTTTGAAAATAAAATTTTACCTGTATTCTTTGACACAAAAAGGTTGGTTTATAAGTTTAAGTGTGTGGCATATGTGCCAAAATGTTTTATTTTCTCTTTTTGATTTGTTTCTTTTTGCATAATGCCCTTGTTTAAGACTTTTATGGTAGCATTTGGTATACATGTATTTGGTTTATCTGTCTAGGTCTGGCAAACTACTGAGAACTATGTCCACTATTTCTTACAATGTCACTTAAACTTTAGGTGTTAACAGAGTTAAGTTTATATAAAAGATAATGAGTAATTTTGGTTTTAATCAGTGAGTTTTGTTATATTGCAGAGGCCAATACTGTGTTGAAAGCAGACAGCAGCAGATACAACAGCAACAGCAGCAGCAACAACAACAACAACAAAAACAACAACAGCAGGCAACAGCTAACAAAAGAAATTTGCAACAACATTGGCAGAATGTTATAGCACAGAGAGAGGCTAGTCAACAAAACTCTGATGTCCGACAAAATGGTGGTCAAGTTATTCAGACATATATGAACTATCAGAATGTAAGAGGAGGTCAAAGTTCATCAAATCAGCAATATCCCTATCAGCAAATGAATGCTGCAGCAGGCATACAACATCATCAGATGCCTACAGGGGCCAGACCATCCTTCCAGCAGCCCCAACAACCAATGCAGTCACATCAAACTGGAGTCGGGCCTCCCGTTCAGCAAACAGAACAGTCCTTGCAGTCACATCAAAGTGGAATGAGACCTTCACTCCATCAACAAGGGAATTCTATTCAGTCATATCAAACTGGAGTCAGACCATCTATCCAACATCACACATCAGCTGCCCAGCATGGTATCCAGAGAGGACAACAGATTTATACATCACATCCATCTCAGTTACAAGGTAGTCAGTTTCCGCCATCTTACACACAATCTATAAATCAAAGACTGAATCAAAACTACCAGCACACTGCTCAGCCTTCATATCAGTCAGGTAGTACCAGTCAAGGAACCAGTTATCAACCAACATTTCAACCACCGTCATATCCAGGCAGTATTAATCTTCAACCATTATACCAGCCAGTCATTCAACCAGTCAGTCAACCATATCAGTCTGTTCAGCAGCAGAATAAATCTTCAAACCCATTATTACAGAGTCAGAGTTACCAGTATCAGCAACCATCCACAGAGGGAACCTCATACCATTCTGTGGTTCAGCAGCAGAATCAACCACCAAATCCATTATTAAAAGGCTTCCAGTATACACAGCCACAACATGGTGTTCCCAGTTCCACCTTTAGTCAACCACAGACTTCCTCTGTTTCAAATACATCAACCAATGTACATGCACAATCCATTGGAAGCACACATTTATACAGATTGCTTAAAGAAGGTACTTCATTGGATAGGTTAGACTCTAACAATGTACAAGGAACTAGTTCACAAAATCTTACAGATCAGCCAGCTGTGAATCATACAATAGGGAATGTCAGCATGCCATGTCATGGTTGTGGGGTTGCTATAGCTGTTGACCAGAACAGAACTGTAATAGGTCATGAAAATTGTACTTCTCAGCATAGGCATACAACATCACCAACTGGTACCCAGCATAGAAATCATACACCTACTGGTAACCAGATCAGCAGTACAACACCAACTGGAAACCAGCAGAACAAAACACCTCAAACTGGTATCCAGGATAAAAGTCATACACCAACTGGAGACCAGCAGAGCCATTTACCACAAACAGGTAAACAGGAGAGAAGTCATACACCAACTGGTAACCAGCAGAACAAAACACCCCAGACTGGTAATCAGGATAGAAGTACACCAACTGGTGCCCAGCAGAGCAATACACCACAAACTGGTAACCAGCATAAAAATCATACACCTGCTGGAAACCAAATCAGCAGTACAACACCAACTGGAAACCAGCAGAAGAGAACGCCACAAACTGATTACCAACACAGTAGTACACCAACTGGTGACCAGCATAGAAATCATACACCATCTGGAAACCAGAATAGCAAAACACCACAAAATGGTAACCAGCACAGAAACACACCAACTGGTGACCAGCAAAGAAGTCATACACCAATTGGAAACCAGCTCAGCAAAACACCACAAACTGGTAATGAGCACAGCAAAACACCACAAACTGGTTCCCAGCATAGAAATTACACACCATCTGGAAACCAGCTCATCAGTACACCTCAGACTGGTAACCAACAGAGCAATACACCACAAAATGGTAACCAGCAGAGATGCCATACACCACATGGTAGTGAAAGGAGACAGAACTCTTTACAAACAGAATGTACAAATGGGGTATCAGATCTACCCAGTTCTAATGTGAGAAGGAGGCTAAATGAGGATTCTCGAGGGTCTACACCAGACCAGGATGAAGGGATACATGCATTAACTGCTACACCATCAACTTCAAGAGAAGTGATTAAAAGTTCTACAGAAACTCAAACAAGACAGTTACAGTTCCACAGACCACATGGTATGTTAATTAGATATTTATAACAAAATTATAGACTTTAGTAATAAGTTTTGTGGTATAAATCTTATATCCAAAAAACAACAGCGGAGTAGAATACTGGAGGAACAAAGGAAAAGTAACTTAAATTAATCAAAGGCCAAAGATCTGACAAATTCAAGGTCTTAAGATGATAATCATTATTCGTCCTTGCGAATTTTAGAAAATGGAAAAAAAAACAAAAAAACAGGAGACATCAACAAAATTGGAAAATCGTTAACACTACATTAAAAACTGAAGCACTCTAGTGTGAACTTTCATAAAAACAAATACTGTTAGTGACATCAGATGCTCTGGAAGGGTAAGCATGTCCTGCTCTATATTCGAAATCAGTTACACTCAGGGGAGTCAATCAATGGTCAAGTCAAAACACTTATGTCAAATCCATAAAATATCGATCAAAGTGTCCATTCTCATGGAAAATATTGGAAATAAAATGTCTAAATGTGTATCCACTATTACCATGACCATTGTTAAACACCTAATCATCTAACAATTTTAAAAAAGTACTAATTCAAAAACACAATCAATGAATATTCTTTTCAGCTGATTATAACAACAAATACCTGGTCATTTAAATCTTCAGCTATTCATGTGTGACCATTGAGTTTACCTGAGATTTGACAATTAGCAGTATAATGGTCACACCTGAGCACCTATAAATTTAAATTACCAAGTTCTACTGTCGGTCAAGTGAAAAGAAAGGCTGACACACATTTAGAAATTGATTGAGGAATAGGAATTGAAATATGACCACAGTTATGATAGATTGACTATAATAGGGATGAAAAATTGGGGCATTCTGAAAAAGAAAGGTTGTTTTAAAGTACATGTACATAATAATAGTGTTTAAAAATCAATATAACTGTATATTTAATCTGAAAATCTTAGAGGACTTAAAATTTTTCTCTTTTTATTACGAGGGTATGGTAATATATTCAGTTTTTATGGTAATGATACTGTTATACCTAACAACAGGATTTACATTGGAAAATCTCATGAAAAATACATCAATCAGGGTTATGTATTCCAAACTACAAAAGTTTTGTGGATTATTGCAGTAAAATTATTGGTTTTAAATTTTGTATAAATTACTATTGGTAGTAAATACAAGAGAAATTAAAATGTTTCCTGTTCTGCAGTAGGATCAACAGTTAATATTTAGTTCATTGTATCAGGGGAAAAAGTTTACATATAACTTTATTGTTATGTATTTTCTTATTGAGATTTAGTCTAGGTGATAATTTTTTTAGTGTTATGGATAATACAAATCATTGGCATTTTCCTCATATTGGTCTACATTTCCCCTGTACAGAAAAATTGGCTTCTGATAAATTGTTATAACCTTGCCAGAAACTGTTCGAAGAATGTCACACTAAATTTTCCCATCTGGGAAACCCCAGAATTCAACAACTGTTGTTGAATCCCACAACTCAAAGTTGTTGAATTCAACAATAACGCTATTCACATATAGATATCAAATGTGGGCAAAATGCATAATTTTTAACACTAATTTTTCTGTACAAAACATTCTCTGAAAAAGTTCTCAGTGTTTGTAAAATATTGGACACCAAGGATGGATCCATGATTTGAAGTTAAATGGACACAGTAAAAAAAATCACACATTTTTTCACAGATTTCATACCAAAACCTCAGTTTTACCTTAAAAATTTATATTTTCAGTTTTAGTTGGGGTGCACACTCCTTATGCCACCTCCTAAATTCGCACCTGGACACATGATAAAAAAATGCCCTTAATATTAATTTGACACTTTTCATGAATTTTTTGCACCTTTTTTATATGACCACAAAAAAAATTTGAGGTCGTAAATTGGTATGATACTGGCGTCGTCGGCGTCTGTAGACTCTTTGTTTCCGTGCTATAACTTAAGTTCTAGTTGATCAATCCTTATGAAATTTTAAAATAATGTTGCTTGTCACAAAAGGAAGGTTGGGATTGGTTTTGGGTATTGTTGCCCCGCCCGTTTTTTTTAAAAAGGGCCAAAAAGGGCCAAATTAGGTGTTTTCATATAGAATATTTATTATTTATCAGATTTTGATGGGGTTTCTTTCAGTGTGATCCTTAGGAAATTGGAATCGGAAGTAAGTCAACGGATTTCATGTCACATGTACCGTTAATGAGATAAATGGGTCCCAAATAGGGGAAATCTCACAAATCTATTTTTTTCATTTTTTGTCCGATTTTGATGCAGTTTTTTTCATTAGATTCCTTATGAAAAATTAATATGGCGCTCAACTTTTATATTTTTGGTAACTTGTTTCCTTTCC
>MJUU01013571.1:188294-203446 GCA_002080025.1 Modiolus philippinarum | reverse complement strand
AACATTGTCCGATTTCAATGACATTTGGTTTCCAAATAAATATTGATGTTGCGACTTCAAAACCGATGTTGAAAATTGTTTGTTGACTGCCATTTACAAAATGAAGTCTTGACTTCAAAACTGGTGTCGAAAGTGGTCCTTAGCAAGAACGTTTTTTGTCAAAAAAAAAGCCCAACAAAGAAATATAGTAAAACATGATCAGACTTTAAAAACAGTTCAAGATATTGGATGTGTTCGAGCTACAAAAGTTTGAGAAACTGAAGATCAACTGTATAACTTATAATGTTTCCTTGATTAAGGCAACTGAAAGCCAGTTGAGCGATACAGGCTCCTGGGAGCTTCTGGTTTTTTTTTAGCGGATAATTTGTTTATAGTGGCAGTATATATTGATTAAATATATATATATATATATATTTTTTTTTTCAGATGTGATTAAAGCATTTAAGTTTGCACAAGATATCCAGATTCAGGCCATATCTAAATTACATGAATTTATGATAAATGATCAAGGTATGTTTGATAAACAATATTAGTTGAAAAAAATGACAATTTAAAAAAAAAATGATAATGATCAGAGTATGCCAGTTAAACATATATATAATGATAACATTTCATCAAGTTAGTCCTGAAATTCATAACTTTGTGTAGCTTTTTCAATATGGACTTTTATTGTTGCTACACTCAGTATGGAAATGATTTCATATAAAAAAGCTTCACATGGGTGTATTTTAGTGATAATAAAAGTCTATATTAAAAAAGCTTTACGGGACTATCATCAAGAAAACTTTGCATGATGAAATCATGAGATGTTGAACTGTAAAAACTGATGGTCAGAATAACATTTTGAAGTATAAACGAAAAAAATGCCAAAATTTGAAAGTATGATGGCATTTCAATACATTGGCAAAGAAACAAAGCAAAAATTCTCAAATTTTCATATGAGAAATTCTCTCAAAAACAAGTACACACCTTGATGAGTTTCAAATGAAGTCTCGAAGGCCTGATGGTGACTTCAAGATGAAGAACAACAATAAAAGCGTTGTTCCTTTGCTTGTTTAACCATGTATTTGTAGAGACTTTATCTCATGTACATTTACTCCATATCCTTTCATTCACCATTGAGTTTTTTTTCCTCTAGATTCATTTATTCTTGCAAGAGTTATTGTTCTTTTGGCCTTTAAATTACATGACACAGAGTTTAAAAACTGAATGAGCTACTGACCTGATATTTGGTAAATGAGATTATTTTGAGTCATGAAAATTTGAAGATGAAAATTTACTTATGTCAAAATCCATCACAGGTTTATATCTTGCCAGACCAATTCTTTATTATTTGGTTTCTTTTACAATCAACTAAACCTTAAGAGTATATTTCTGTATTTGTTTTGACTATTCTATTTGATAGAGCAAATGAAAAAACTATGTGTTCTTAGTATCTTAGTAAGGCAAGTCATATGTATTTTGTTTATATTTTTAGAAAAATATGAAAAGTTACAGAGAGACTTTGAAGAAGAGCAAACAAAACGTGTTGCTGCTGAAAAGAAATTGGAAGAATTAGAAAGTAAGTAACTTAAACTATACAATTAAACCTTTACCAATGTCATTTACCAGTCTCTGAGACTCTAGTACATTGGATTTATGGTACAATCAAAAATTTATTTGATAGTCATTTCAGGAAATAGTCATTATATATCTCAAATAAAATGATTAATTCCTCAATGCTGAAAAGGAAGGTGGATCCTTGCAGAAAACTATACTATTTTAAACCTGAACTACAAACAGTGAATAATTCAAAATGAGAGACATACACTTTGTTTACATTTGTATCAATTCAAATTTAATTGTTGATGGTTATAGTGGGAATCAAGAGCAAATAAATAAACAGAGAAAAATGGTATGATAAATTTGGTGCAGTGGATTGGAATGGATGCAATTTTTCATATAGAGTTAAGAATAATATCAAAACTGAGTAAAACAGAGCCTTGCTTTTGATCAGAACCTTTCCACCATGCATTAATTTGCAAAACACTGTAATTTTGAGAATTGTTTATGGCAGACAATCCTACTTCAAATCTTTATGTTATCAGCAAATCACATTTAATTTGTAATTTTTATTTGTATGACAACAAACAGTATTGTATCTTGTTTCTATTGTAAAGTACAATAGCATGAACCATGATGTATAAACATTTTTTTACACTTTTAATTTCAGAACAATTTGGTAACATGTTGGAGTTACTACACAGGAAAGTTTGATAAATCACCCAGAAATCCATTGATAATGTGCCAAACAACTGTATATAGTGGACAACCTGTATAAAATGTACATATGTATACAATGTAAATAGTTTGACCTGTCTAAAAGACAGATTGTCATTTTATGTAGGGGAGATAATAATTTCTCAAGAGCAGCTAGTTCAAAGGGAGATAATTGTGTTCAGTCAAACTGAGTCTTGTAGAAAAATTATGAAATAGTTTGGATAGGAAATTGAGACATATCATTTACACTGTAGTTGTGTTCAGGTTATATGCATTTATATTTTGTTACAAACCAAACTTGTGTTCCTTCTCGTTTTATTACTTATATTTTATAGAAATTCATCAAAATTGTGTATTGACATGTTGTATATTGATATGACAAAAAAATGCATTTAATTAAATAGTCATTTCATCTGTTTATTATTTTTTATGTTTTGAAATGATTTCTGTAAATGGTTTACTCACATGATGACAAAACAGATTTATCTATTGTAATTGCTCATTAAGGAAATTTAAGAAAAAAAAATATGAACATTAGTGATAATATATTAATGAAATTAATAAAATTTACTTAGTTTCATAAATATTGTTAACATTGTCATAAAATTCAGTACATCAGTATACAATTGTTATTATTAAGTTGACATTATCACAAATCAGTTTCATTGTTTATTTTTATACAAGAATCATATTTATTACATTAATGTTTATTTTACACAGTATTATAACAAATCTGCTGATATTTATTATACTTATTATTTATTTTATTTCATCACAAAAACATATAATGTCCATCAGTCATTTTTTTTTTTTTATACAATATTTTACACAAAATTAAATTTTGTTAACATAATGCACCCATTAGCCAGACTTATATGTCAAGTATCACCATTCCAATAAAAAAGATAAAAAAAAGACATGTATAAAATCAGAGACATAAGAATAAGAGATTGGCAACTGAAAACATTTCCTGTGAAATCAAACAACCATCGAGAACTCAATAAAAACTTCACCTCCAAAAACAAACAGCTAATATTTAGAAAATATGATCTATGCTTAGTTACTTCACGTTTTCATAATCATAATCGGGGAAATAAATGTTTTAAAAATCAACAATGCACCCAGTTATCTTCATATAAGTTCCATGTGTGGTATTTCCTTTGATTGGCAGTATATATATATATATTTTTTATTTTTGTATAATGTTCTTTATACTTCATCATAAAATTATGAAGAAAAAGAAAAAATTCACTTTTTGGTGAAGAAATACAAGAAATAAAAAGAAGTATCAGCATTTATAAGAGGGCTTGATGTTTTTTGATGAACGTGGCATGAAACGGGAGTTTCCAGTCTCTTGGATTATATGTCTTTGATTGAATATTGTAAAAATAGTAAATGATTTACACACATGTCAATTCCAATTACCATTGAAGCTCCTTCTCCCACATACACTTATAGATTAGGGCAATATGGTTAATAGATTGCTTGATATATGAAGTAAAACTTAGTGAATGAGAAATTTTCAATAATCTGTTTTACATTTTATACTGCTTCATTAAAACAAAATGTGCTATTTTTCTTAATTTTAAAATGAAATGTTTATTTTTCTGTAGAAAACGAGATTTATTTTTTTAACCAACAACCTTTTGTTGAATTTTACAATTTCTATTTTGGGGGGTTGGGAGAGATTAATTAAAGGGATACAAGAGTTTTTCATCTAAATTTTAAACATTGTTTTGGTTGTTCCTGACTCAAATTCTAGCCATACAAATGCATGCGTCCACTAATTACCCAATATTGTTATCATTAAAGGTTCTATTTTCCCTTTAAGGGGTTTTCTGCCTATGGTTGTAATGACAATATGTTGTATATAGAAAGTTTTAGTTACAATGTTATGTGCTATAGACATGATATAAGTGCCAAACTATGTGTAACTCAGGTTATTAATACAGTGTTCACACATAATAAACTTCATCAAATTTCTCAGCAGAGTTTTTACTGCCTACATTATTATCGGTAAATTACTCACACATACTCGTTATGTCAGTGCTCCTTTGTAACTCATGAAGATGACTTGCTCCTAATCATGGTGTCAGGATTATGTCCTATATACTTGTCCACTTATAACCAAACTAAGTCAAATTGAACGTAGATGGTCCATTCCTAAAAAGGTATCTGTCAGATTTGTAACTTATCTAAGATGGCTGCCAGTGGGAACATAGTTTAATATTGGATCTTATGGAAAACACATTCAAAGATCTTCTGAGAAACTACTAGTCCAATGCAAACCAAACTTTGTATAAATTTTCCTTTCCAAAAAAGAAGTTCAGTAGATCATTACCTCATCCAAGATGGCCCCAGCAGGGAACTTAGTTTAAAACATGACCCTATAGAAAACACATTTAAAGATCTTCTTCTCAGAAACTATGTGTCAAATTCGGAAACTACGAGTCCAATAAGAACCAAACTTAGTCACAATGGTTTGTAGATGGTCCCTTCCACAAGAACCAAACTTAGTCACAATGGTTTGTAGATGGTCCCTTCCCAAAAAATTTTCCTCATCCAACATAGTCACCAGCAGGGAACATAGTTTAAAATTTGCATAAGGGAAAACACATTCAAAGATCTACCTCTCAGACTATACAAGTCAAGTTACAACCAAACTTAGTCACGATGGTTTGAGCTGGTCCCTTCTTTAAAAAAATCTGGCAGGTTCGTACCTCAACCAGTGGGGAACATAATTTACATTGGACCCAACAGAAAACATATTCAAAGATCTTCTTCTCAAAAACCAACAGTCCTTTTAGAACTGAACTTAGTCACAATAGCCCTTAGATAATCCCTTCCAAAAAGATACCACACAGTTCATTACCTCAACCAAAATGGTTGCATTAACATTTGACCCCATGGAAACAAAAAATTTGGGGTCTCTGAAATTAATTATCCAATTAGAACCCAAAAAGATCACAATAATCCTTGTGTTGTTCCCTTCAACTATGTGTACCCAGACCTGTGTCTTGCAAGTCTGCACCCAATAGAAAATGGCTACCAGAGGGGAAAAAGTTTAAAATTGGACCCTAATTGAGATGCCTTTCAGACCTTTGAGTTGGGGAGGGGATAAAGCACTTTGCCCTTTTGTCACAACGTTAAGTCCATGGAATTTTTGAATTGCAAGTCATAGGTGGATGAGCTTTTGTCCACAGATGGGTCTTTGATATTTCTTAGAGTTGGTATAAAAATTGGGTCACCTTGACATACGCTTCATGGATAAGTGACTCAGGTTAAATTTTGCATTAAGGACCAGATCTGACATACTAGAGCAGGGAGAAGATTAATATTTTGTCAGTGGATGTGTCTTTGGTAGCCAAGAGGTTCCTGATAGGAATTAGGTCACTTTGACTTACATTTCATGCATGAGTAACTCCGGTTTAACTTTGTGCTTAAGTCCAGATCTGAGATACTAGAACAGGTAAAGGAATAATATAAATATGTCTACTACAATCATGAGGTTTCTGATTAGATTTAGGTCACTTTGACATATATTTTATGCATCAGTGGACTGTGTGTAAAGTTTACAAAATACCAATAATAAATGCCTAGTGGATTTACAAGGATATTTTGAGTTGCTGATTGTTAAGAAGTCTTAAAAGCTTTCCTTTCTGAATGCTTCCTTCTTGTTATACTCCTGTTCCTTTAGAATATTGTTTATACTGCTTTACCCATTTCCATCTGCTGTGCCATTACACAGTACATTATATTTGTGGCCCTAGCCCCTTAGTCATGCATGAATGACCACTTTAAATTTTTAGCAAGTAGTTTGTACAGACTATACCAGTAGTTCAAGCCACTTGATATTTGACATACAGTTGCATCTTGTGGTGTTCATACTGATTTCATGCCCTGGCCCCTAAGTCATGCATGAGTGCTCACATCACTTTTTAAAGGAATTTGTTTACACAGTTAAAGAATTATATTTTATTTTTATGGCTGCTGCAGTAGACCAATGTGCAAATTTAAGCGATTCAAGGGGTGGGCGAGACAAATCCTGTGTCCACAGTTTATTTCTATCTGTACACTTGTGGTAAGTCACAGATCTCTTGTTGCCATTTAAGTTGTCTGAAAGAAATTGAATGTCGTTCTTACGGGTTTCATTGTACCTTCGCCCAACGGGATTGGAGAGATTAAAGCGTTTCACCTGTATGTCCGTCCATCAGTTTCACAAAGTTTTAAGTCAATGTTTCTATTGACGGACGAGTCATAGACGAGCTCTTGTCCCCAGACACATCTTTGATAGCTCCTGATGTTGTATAAACATTGGACCCTATGGGGGAAGTCATATTTTTGTCTTCTCCTCTGGAGCCACTGTAAAAAATTCAACCAAACTTTTCTGGAATAATTTATTGGAGGTCCTTTACAAAGATTGCTTATAAAATGGTTTTGATATGATAAAAAACATGACCCCAATTACTGAATCAAGTTTTAACATTGGTCCCTATGTGAAAATCATTTTTTTCCAGCATTTGCTCTGTAACTATTGAACCAAATTTAACAAAACTGTATTGGAATGATGTATGGATGGTCCTTTACTAAGATTGCTCATTTCAATTGGATCTGACAGAAACATGGCTGCCAGTGGAGAACATAGCTTTACATTAGACCCCCTTGGAAAAAACATCTTTTGCCATCAGCATAGGCATAGCTTGGAAGCATTTTGTAAGGTGAGTGATACAGGCTCAGCCTCGGCACATCTAGTTAATGATACACTGCAGGATTGCTTACTTGCTATGATACAACTTTGAATAGCTTAAAATTATACAGCTGAAGGATTGATCACTTTTTATTGTAATGCTGAGGGATTGCTCACTCAACATAATACAGCTTAAGGATTGCTTGCTTGCTATGTTTAGAGTGGAAAGCTTGCTCCAATGTCATCATAAAGGGTGAAAGATTGCTCACTTGCCATAATACAGCTAAAGGATTGCTCACTTGCCATGATACAGCTACAGGATTGCTTACTTGTGATGATAAACCTTGATTGCTCACTTGCCATGATACAGCTAAAGGATTGCTCTTTTGTGATGATAAACCTTGATTGCTCACTTGCCATAATGCAGCTGAAGGATTGCACACTTGTGATGATAATGCTGGATTGCTCACTTCCCATGATTGATCAATTTCTATAATACAGCTGATGGATTGCTCATTTGCAATGATAATGCTGTAGATTTTACACATGCAATGATACAGCTGAAGGATTGCTCACTTAAAAGAAATCTTAACTCCTGAATTAACATGAAATTCAATTCTAAAACATGAAATTCAGCTTGGACTGAATTTTTAGTCAAGCACTTATTTACAAACTTTTAAGAATTTAACAATTTTGTTCATAATATTTTGGTTTAAAACCCCAAAATGCATTGAAATTTTCAAAGCAGAAATACTATAGGAAGATTTTCAACCCTGACCCCCATTTGGCACCTATCTTCATTGAGATGCATACCTGGCATAACTGGCAGATATTTTTTTTAAATGTATAACCTAAAAATCATTGCGACTAGGTTTGATTCAAATCTGACTTCTAGTTTCAGAGCAGATCTGTTGAAAGTGTTCCATTGGATCCAATGTAAAACTATTTTCCAAGTTGCACCATCTTGGACGAGATGCAAACCTGCTTGATATTTTCAAGGGGATCATCTCAGGCCAGTTTGGTCCCAATCAACCTGGTAATTTCACTGAATGTGTTTTGCATAGGTTCCAAATACAATTGATAATTTTCCAAATGAGTATGTAAGTATAGGTAATCAACATTTAAAAGTTCCCCTTGTTAAGGCACATTGCAAGAATAACCTTATTTAGCCTGGATGCTGACCTACCATCAGAGATGCATGCAAATGCAAGTTTACATGATCTTAACATGTATAGTGACTGAGATCTGAACTCTTCAGTAAATTTGGATGTAAGTCAATCAAGTGAAAAATACAGGTCAAAGTGACCTAATTTTGTCTTGATACTGACTTTCCATCAGAGAAGCATGCATATGCAAGCTTCAATGATCTTGCCATGTATGTATAGTGACTGAGATCTGAACTTGTCCATAAACTTGAATGTAAATTGTTCAAGCAGAGAATATAGGTCAGTGACCTAATTTTGTCTGGATGCTGACCTACTATCAGAGATGGGTTTAAAGATACTTCCAAGTATAGTGACTGAGAAATGAACTCATCCATAAACTTGAATGTAAATCAATCAAGTGGAAAATGTAGGTAAAAGTGACCTTTGCCTGGATGCTGACATAACATCAAAGATGCATGCATCTGTAAGGTTAAATGATCCTACTATGTATAGTGACCGAGATCTAAACTCCAACGTAAACTTGATTGTAAGTCGTTCAAGCAGAAATTATAGGTCAAAGAGACCTTTTTTTCTCCGAGGCTGTGAGTCAACCCAAGATACACCTGCATGTAAAGTTTGATGACCCTACCATGCAAAGTTACTGAGATATACACTTAAATGTGGATGAGGACGCTGGCATTGTTGTAGACATTAGATGTAGACGCCATGGGTAATCCAATAGTCCCTTCAACTTCTTTGAGGCAAACTAAAAATGTAAATTATGTTACAGTGTTTCAAGGGAAAGCTTATACCAAAATTATTGCTTGCAAGTAAAACTATTTTACAAATTGAAAGAAAAATAGGTCCATTAAATAGATACTGTATAGACTGGAAAATTACCAGTCACACTTGGATAAACCCTACTTTTCACACCTTCCCATTCCTCATTTATCAATTTACAATAGTTATTGACCAATTTCAGTGGGCCTATTTTTCTGTCAATTTGTAAAAAATCAGAAAACGCACCAAAGCGAAAGCCGAGTTGCGAAGATTTTTTATTTTTATAAGTACATCATCGGATAGGCAAATAGTTGTATATAAACATATAAATTCTTTTATTTCAATCAGAGATTTATAATGGAACTTTTGAGGATGTTTCACTTTATCCTAACTTGACTAAAAATTTGACAGAGGTTATAATCTATGTGATACATACTGCTGATAGCTGCATAAAGTCAAAACAATCTAAGTCCCTTTCGAAAATTGCAACTCCTTTTAGACCACCTCTCAAAAAAAATTTGGGCAGGGTTTCCCCTTATAATCCAGGTTACATCACATATTGCTGCAATCAAAACATTCCAAGCCCCCCTTTCAAAAAAAATGGCAGGGGTTCCCCTTATATTCTTGTTTATACATATTTCTGAAATTGTGAAGAAATATATGAAGCAGAATTTATTTTTCAAAGATTCAGTGTCCTGGTTTGGTTTCCATGGTAACTGAAAGCTCCACTATCCATTACAACCCATTTCAGACCACCATTCAAAAAAATTTTGGGCAGGGGTTCCCCTTATAATAAAGGTTATACATATTGCTGAAATCAAAACATTCCAAGTCCCCCTTTCAAAATAAAGATTTGGCAGGGGTTCCCCTTATAATATACATTTTATAGTTTAAAATATTTCTAAAATTGTGAAGAAAATACTGTTTTTCTCAGATTCAGTGTTCTGGTTTGGTTTCCATGGCAACTGAAAGGTCCACTATCCATAAAAACCCATTTCAGACCACCATTCAAAAAAAATTTGGCAGGGGTTCCTCTTATAATCTAATTTATAATGCGACAGAAAAAATGTAGCAGAAGACATTTTTTTTTTAAAGATTCAGTATTCTGGTTTGGTTTCCATGGCAACTGAAAGCTCCACTATCCATTACAACCCATTTCAGATCACCATTTAAAAAAAATTCAGCAGGGGTTCCCTTTATAATTCAGGTAATATGTATAGCTGAAATCAATGATTTACAAAAAAATCAAAATACACAAATGTATATTTTTTATCTAAGATTTTATTTTTACTGGACATTGCAAAGGACTTTTAGTAATATTGAATACTTCTTCACATTAAATTAATTACCTCCCTTAGTTTTATTACCTCCCTTTTTTTAATTTTGACTTTTCAATATATCTTATTTTACGTTATTGACATCCAAAAAAGTGTGTTGGTGAATATAATTAGAACTATGAAATGAATTTACATGTTTAAGCAATATAAAAACTACTTTTGTATGAACAATAAAACTTTTTTTAGCTATTTTTGTTATCAAAGAATACCAAACCTGTGATTTTATGCTTTATTGAAATGTTTAATTTTTGTTACATTTTTTGAAGTTGTGAACTTGACCTTTGTCTCACAAACCTCAAAATCGATAGGGTTCCTCCTCTGATCATAACTCATGTCTATGCCAAGTTTCATTTGGATGTGTAATGTGGTTCTGGAGATATTGTGTGGAAACGGATAAGTCAAATTTTTGTTCTATTTTTAGAAGTTGTGACCTTGACCTTTGTCACACAAACCTCAAAATCAATAGTGATCTTCCTCTTATCATAACTCTTGTCTGTGCAAAGTTTCATTTGGATATGACATGTGGTTCTCAAGATATCATGCGGAAACCAAAAGTTGACGCCCGTACGCCCAGACACCACTCATCAAATTAGCCGAGTTCGACTTCGTCACAACTCAGCTAAAAAGAATTTTGGTATAAGTTTTCACTTGAAACACTGTAACTGCTAGCAGTCATCTTAGATGAGATACTAAACTACCAGTTATCATTTTTGAAGAGGACCACAATGGCCAAGTTTGGTTCTAATCAGACTGGTAGTTTCTGACCAGATCTTTGAGTATGTTTTCCATAGGGTCAAATATAAAACTATGTTCCCAGATATTACCATCTTCACGAGATGCTGCTTACTGGATCTTTTTTTCAGAGGGAACCATCTTGGGATCATTCTGTCGATTAGTTTGGTCCTAAATTCCTGGTTAACCTTCTAATTTCAGAAAAGATCTCTGAATGTGCTTTCTATAAAGTCTTAAAGTCAGTTATATTCACTGCTGACGGCAATCTTGCAAGAAATACCAACCTACCAGGTAACTTTTTCTGAAGAGGACCAGCTAAGAACCACTGTGACTAAGTTTGGTCCTAATACCAACCTACCAGATAACTTTTTCTGAAGAGGACCAGCTAACAACCACTGTGACTAAGTTTGGTCCTAATACCAACCTACAAGATAACTTTTTCTGAAGAGGATCATCTAAGAACCACTGTGACCAAGTTTGGTCCTAATACCAACCTACCAGATAACTTTTTCTGAAGAGGACCAGCTAATAACCACTGTGACTAAGTTTGGTCCTAATACCAACCTACCAGATAACTTTTTCTGAAGAGGACCAGCTAAGAACCACTGTGACTAAGTTTGGTCATAATACCAACCTACCAGATAACTTTTTCTGAAGAGGACCAGCTAATAACCACTGTGACTAAGTTTGGTTCTAGTACCAACCTACCAGATAACTTTTTCTGAAGAGGACCAGCTAAGAACCACTGTGACTAAGTTTTGTTCTAATCTAACTTGTAGTTTTAAGAGATGAAGATCTTTGAATGTGTTTTTCATAGGGTTCAAGCTTGGAGCCATCTAGGATGAGGTGTGGACCTAAAGGATATTCTTTTTGAAAAAGACAATCCAAAGCCCTTTCACTAAGTTGTTTCAGAGAAGAAGATCTTTAAATGTATTTTCTGAAGGGTTTAATATTTAATTATCTTTGCTGATGTTGACTTTTTGGATCAGGCACAGACCTGTCATATACCTTTTTTAAGGGGACCACCTAAGGGCTATTGTGGATAAGGGTTAAAGTTGTTTCTAATTTACTTTTAGTTTCAGAGAAGACAATCACTGAATGATTTTCCCATAGGGGCCAAATTTAGACTATGTTCCCTGTTGGTTGCTATGTTGGATCAGATGTGGACCTGCCAGACACTTGCTTTTAAACAAGACCACCTAAGGGTCATTATGGCCAAGTTTGGTTCTAATCAGACTTATAGTTTCAGAAAAGATCTTTTGAATGTTTTCCCATAGGGTCTAATGTCAAACTATGCTCCCTGTTGGCAGCCATCTTGAACGAGGTGCAGACCAGCCAGAAACCTGTGTTTTAAGAGGACCATGTTAAGATAATTCTGCCTGAGTTTGGAATTGGACCGATAGTTTTAGAAATGAGGACCTTTGGGTGTGTTTCCCACTGGGTCCAATGATTAAACTATTTTCCCTGCTGGCAGCAATGGGGGGTGGGAGGCAGAGAGTCAAGACTTAAATTATTAAAAGGGACCACACAAAGACTATTGTGACCAAGATTTAGTTCCAATTGACTGAATGAAAAGTCAATGCAGTATGGACAGACAATGGATGCCAAGTGATGTCAATAGCTAACCTTAGCTATAGCCAGGTGAGTTTATAAGAACAATTTTAATTTTGATCAGATAAAAGATACCAAAAAGATCATATGGAAACATGATAGCTGCTGGACACTTAGCTGTGAAGGGGAAAGTAAATACAGTTTAAATCCTCTTTTTTTCCAAAAATTCATAAAAACACATACATACACTTGTTAAGCTATTTATTGAACAATAATTGACCAATCACAATTCAATACTGTAATGACAACACAAGTTGGTAATACTAAATTGTCAAGTTTGATTTTTAATTGATAACAAAATTGCAAAAAGCTTGACACAATGAGATATTTATCAGACTGACACAATGAGATATTTATCAGACTAAAGCTTTTTTCTGACTACGAAATCGAAACTCAAAAAGCAAAAATGAAAACTTAAAAATTTGATATTTAGCATGCATTATGGTTCTTACTCTACCAAAGTACTGAAGGTCAATATTTGTGTTATCACTCTTATAATAAACTAACCAGAAATTATCGACTGGACTTCATCTTTTCCAAATATAAAACATCAGCTAACATTTTGTTTCTTCATGAGAAAAGATGGACATTTTTCTGGTCAATGGCAAGATATGATTGGTTTATTTTTAACTGCTTAACATTGGAAAGACAATCTGATTGGATAATAATTTGTGAAGCAAACTTTAACTAAAATAATTAAGGCAATAAAAATCTTTGTAGAATACATGATTTTTATGATAAAATTTAAAAATAGACTATACTAAGAACATATTATGACAATAATGATAAATATGGGGGTCTACAACCTCTAGTTCGTGTAGTAAAAATTTGTGTATAAAATGTGCAGTTGAAAAGTTAAAAAGCAGTTTTTTGGTTAAATTATAAATACATTATAACAGCACCATTTATACACCTACAGACTGTAAGCAAAATAGCTGTACTCATTGAAAACTCTGGTTACATTCTCAAGAAAAATCTAGACTCTAAAAGCAAAAATTCTGTGAAGATCATTACAAAAGAAACCAATCTCGATACATATAAGAAAACATATCTACCTCTTCCCATGTAGAGCCTCAAAACAAAAACAAACTATCTAGAGGTTGTATACCCATAACATAATGGTTAAATTCAGATCTGTTTTACAGAGGTGATATACATGTGAAGTCCAGGGCAATATCAAAATATAAAATGTGATAAGTATAAATGTTGCCCTTACTTCAATGTTAACTTCTACAATGCTCCACGCAAGCAAATTCTTCAATATAATGTAAAGTTCAATGACTACACGTTGTACATAACAATACAATAAATAAACAATAAAGAGTTGACAATGTTAAAATAGCGTAGAAGTATGTTAAATCTCAGTTTCATGGGATGTTGTTTGTTTCTCGGGCTGTACGGGTTGTTCCATGAATTGGTTAATGATATCTTGCATGCTCTCACGTAGCTCATCTGGAGCATCATCCTCTTGAACATTTGTTTCTTCACGAACTGTCGTGTGTTCTTGGCCACCTTTAAGTACCGTTGTCGTGTGGATCTGTTTTGTCATCACCATTCTGAAATAATCGATAAAACATGAATATGATGGAATGATTGTATTTAACATTAAAATTAAACCAAGTGTTTGGGAAATCATATTGTATTAATGATGATCAAATGTTCATCAAAATAATCATCTACAATAATATGCCACAACTTATAATAAAAAGTCTATCAATGGTCAATCTAATTAAAATTATATCTACCAATTGTTCATTACACTTACTACATGGTAGATCTAACAACATCCCATTCTATTTTCTGTTCTGATGAACTTTCAAACAACCAATCAGATTGCAGCTTCCAGGATTCTGGAAGCATTGGACTTAGGAAAAAACCTGGAGATTGTTACATCTGTACAAAATCCAGCATATCAGTATTTTTTGGTAAGCTGAAATTTAAGATTCAGTAGCAACTACAAGTTAGAAATTAACATTTGATTGTATGGAAAAGTCAGATATCTGACAAAAAATATATTTTGATACATGAAAATACACACTTGTGTCTTATTTTTATAGAGTGTCCCTAATTTCTTACTATAATGGAACCTTAAGCATTTCTATAATAAAAAATAGTTTTGCTTGATTTAACCAGAGGCTCCCAGGAGCCTGTATGGCTCACCTGGCTTTCAGTTGCCACAATCAAGCTAACATTGTAAGTTATACAGTTGATCTTCAGTTTCTCAAACTTTTGTAGCTTGAACACGAAATCAGACAATGTTGAATTTTCCCGCCTTTTTTTGCGGCCATTTTTAAAATGGCACTCAACGAACAATTTTCAACATCGGTTTTGAAGTCGCAACATCAATATCTATTTGGAAACTAAATTTCATTGAAATCAGACAATGTTGAATTTTCCCCCCTTTTCGGCAGCCATTTTGAAAATGGCAGTCAACGAACAATTTCCAACACCAGCTTTGCAAACATTTCATCAATTTACACTTAACCTTCATCTCCTATAGTTTTGGAAATAAAAGACGAAAAATAGGAAAATTAAAAAAATTCAGTGAAAAAAGGGCAATAACTCCTACAAGGGTTTATGGATTTTCTTCAAAATTTCAGG
>MJUU01013571.1:146195-176310 GCA_002080025.1 Modiolus philippinarum | reverse complement strand
TAAAAAATAGTAGCTCTAGTTAAAGTAGACACTGCCTAATCCTGTTAAGAAATAGTAGCTCCAATTTTTGTGGAACCCCTCAATTCAACTTGGAAAAAACTAGCTTCAGTAATTGTGGATCCCCCTGATTCCTGTTACAAAAAAAGTAGCTCCAGTTACTGTCAAGCCCCATTCCTATTAGAAAACAGTAGCACACCCATCCCTGAAAAAAAACCGAAAAACAAACCTTCCTATCAGAAATTAGCAACCCCAGCTTTTGTGAAAGTGCCCTTGTACTAAAGCAATATTGTATACAAAACACAACCAGTTTTAATTCATATCTTATCACAAAAAAAATTCTGCTTAAAAATCCATTCTTTGTAAGTGGTAGATCAACCCCTAAATATTTTCAAACCAACTTGTTTGAAATTAACACACAACAACAGGTTTACAACATAAGAAATCACCTTGTAAAGTAATTCCTGCACCTTTGATAGTCTCATCATCTGTAAAATGTTATAATTAAATTCGTCTTAAATATAATTAATAATAAATGCTTTATAATGACAATAATTGCAATGTCAGCATTTTCAACCATGAATTACTTTTTCTTTTACAGTGTTACAAATATAGAAAATTTATCATTTATAACTATCAGTACTATTTATGTTAACTTAAAGATTAATGAATTGCTATTATATGTACCACATTAATCATTCTGAACATAGTCTTTATCAAATATTACATCACAACAAACATGCAAAATAAATACAATATATACTTACTACTAAACACAACACATATTTAACACTATGTATGGATAATAGAATTTGTTTTAGGCCTAAAATATTAAGCTTGTTTGCCCTACTCTTATCTTCAAACTTCAAATTGTTTATTGCCTTATTTATAATATTTCATGATGATTTTTTAAAGCAAAACAAATACAGTATGAAAGCTATGACTAGCAATTAACATGTTGGAATAAAATATTCTCCCAAATTTTCCTACTTAAAAAACAAACAAAATATAATTAATGGACTTACTACTACTAAAATTTTAACAAAAAGGTTCTGTGAAAGATTAACTTATTTTCCAATAATATATGGATTTTTGTTTTTATGTTCACTTCTAAATAAAACAAATGATATTATATAAACTCTTAATTATATAATTTCAGGGGGATCCACAATTACTGAAGCTAATTTTTGCTTCTTATAGTATTAGTTGTCACAAAAAATAAAAATAAAAATAATTCTCGTGTAATTGAAAATAACCTCTCAAGATCAAAATTCCGTAATGTTAGGTTTTTAACAACAAACCACTGTTGTCATTTTAAACTGCGAATTTCTTTAATGTTTGATATTAAATATAAAAACAGATTTGATGTTATAAATTCAGGGTAATAACTGGTTTTAAATCAGTATAAAAAAATTCCAAATTAAACTGAAAACTACTACCATTTTGTACCACAATTAAATTTGAAAATTTATATTATTATGGCAAGATTTATCTCCCTTCATGCAGTAAACGAAGAGAAATGATTATCATAAAAAATAGGGGAGATAATTATATTAAAAAGTTTACACTGAAATGACAAGCAATTGCCAAATTCGGCAGACGAAAATAAAATAAACAAAACAAAAAAGAAAAACAACATTGCAAGTCATGCAAAAAATGTGTACAACTTACAAAAACCTTATTTTTAATTAGTGTCGATCTGACTGTAGTTTTAGTTAATTAATTCATTATTCGTACAGTTTCCATGGTATATCTTAACCACCTATGCATCTTTACAAGTGTAAAGACTTCATTTAACTGAATGTTAATTTTTTATAGAAATATCAAATTTCTTAAAAAAGTTAAAAAAAAACAACATATCACAGAGAAAGCATAATATATAGAAATAATCACAAGCAAAGCTCAACAAACATGCAGTTTGTCTTGTATGGTCCAAAGTTCCTTACAGCAGCAAATGTTACATTTTTTAATGAATTCTTATGGTTTTGAAACAAAGAAATTCTAGAAACTCATACAACTTCTTTTTTTAAATATCAAATTCCCAATGATGTAAAACATGAACTAAAACTGCAACTTTGGATGTAAATGTTGTCACATATCCTGTTGGTCAAAACTAACTCTGAAATTTTAATAACTGCTATAAATCTCAGAAAAATACATCAACATGAAAGATACAAGTAGATCTTGTTTTTGTATATTTCATAAAATATTCAACATTTCACTCTTACAAAAATATCATATTGGTTCTCCAAAGGATTTCTTTTTTTTTTATTTAAGATAATAAAGTTGACATTTTTAATTAAAACACCAGAAAGGTAGTTTCTATCAAGTTACATCGTATCCTTCATGCTAAAATTAAGGTAAATGTTTTAATTGACTCATCTTAATCTATTGATTGTTCCTGATTAAAAACAATATATAATGATAGAACTTGGACCAAACAGAGACATGTATAATTAGTACTAAATACCTCTGTTAGTAGTAGTAGTAGTGGTAGACTGTACTTTATGGGAGATATAAGAAGTAGTATGGGATACAGATGTAGAAGAAGTATGGGAAGTTATCACAGTCTCCGTTTTGTCTTTGGTAAAAACTTTCGATTCTTCATCTTCTTCGTCATCATCTTTGGTATCTAGTTTAGTCGTGATGGACGCCCTTCTCTTTTCTTCTTTCATGGCTTCCCATTCTGCCATTGTATAAATTCGTTTTCTCTCCTCATATGGTCCCCAAGTAAATGGTTTAGGTGTGATTGGGGTATCTTCACTGTAGTCAGACTGTTTTGAGGAGAATTCATAATTATCGTCAATATGAAAACTTGTCAATTCTGGTTCCACATTTCCTTGGTAATCAATAAACGGACTACCAAATCCTGTGGTTTTATAACTATGGTAATTGTCAATTAACCAGTCTTTCTCTCGTTTCTTCCTTTGTTCTATTGATTCTTTAGATACTTGCATTATATCAGTACTTGAATCACTTTTAGATCCAACTGATCTCATAGTTTCTGCTGATGACCTAGAAAAGTTTGAGCTAGTTACACTGTAAAATGATGATTCCATAATACTTTCATGTTTATCTGACCCACTGCCTAACTGTTCCTCTAAGGAATCACCGGAAGTCTGCATCACGTCTTCATGAGCTTGTAGTGAATCAGTTTCTATCTTGTGTTCTTCTAAGGAATCAGTTGACCTTTCCATAATTCCTTCCTGATCTAGCAGAGAATCATTGTCACACTTATCCTTATCTTTCATTGGTTTCAATCCAAACTGTTCCCCCAGGGAATCAGTAGATATTTTCATCATGGAGTCATCGTGAAGAGAATCATCATATTCCTTAGAAGAACTTTTCGATGATTTCTGAGACGTCTGTGATGTCTGTGATATCTGTGAAGTTGACATCAGATCTCCTCCCACCATTACAACGCTAGACGTCATTGACGTAATGTCCGATACATCATCTCCATCTAAGGAGTCGGCATCTCCTTGACTTTTGTCTTTTAATGAGGATTTTTTCTCCCCGAGGGAATCATCTAATTCGTCTTTACCATCAATTGAATCATTGTCTAAGTCTTTCATAATAGTTTTCTCCTCTGATATGCTTGTTTGACTTGTATACTGTTGTTGGGCAAACAATGTTCCTGATTCCAAAATACAAACAATTTTCTGAGCTTCAGCTTCCAGTTCTTCTGCCATTTGCAGTTCCTGTTCAATTTTTTCGAACTCATGGAGAGATGCCATTGATGAAGTTTCACTCCTTTGTTTATAACTTTCTGTGGAACTCCTTCTTTCATCAGACCCACCTTGTTCCAACCTGTCAAAGTCTGCTAAAGACCCCCTGGAGCCATCCACATCACTACTCTTACTATCTGATGATGGTAGCTTTTCTACAGAACTTGTGGAGCTAGACTGTGCAAGCTCTCGTTCTAAACGCTCAAATTCTGCCAGTGAAGATGTTATAGAAACATCATCTCTGTCTGAGCTTTTACTGTATGGAAAATGTCTTTCATCCATAGATCTGTTTTTGTCGTCAATTGATCCTTGTGACCCTCCTTGCTCTATTTCACGTTCAAGTCTCTCAAATTCTAAGAGTGAAGATGTTACGGATATATCGTCCTTATCTGCACTCTTTCCTTTGAAGTTTCCTGGACTTGGTGGAGGAAAGTCAGGGGAACTGTAGTGTCTATCGGATAAAGATTCTGACATCATATCTTCTTTATCAATCATTTCAAATTTGTCCTCATCTGATATTTCCGTTATGATTGACAATGCTGTTTTGTCTATGTATTCGTATCTATCACTTTCAAATGAAGATTCACTCCCTTCTTCCTCACGTGGCCCCCATTCAATCAATGGACCCTCTCCAAAATCTTCATCCTCTTTCTCCTCTTGAATTAATTCTTCATGCTGAACTTCTAACTCCATTAGTTTTTGTTTCAGAATTTCTTTTACTGTTTTTGACATTCTGTCACGATCTTCATTTTCTTGTTTCTTAATGTCTTTTCCTTCTTCTGTTCCCTTTTCATGTTTAACAGTAATTGGAATCATATGTTTAGGGATGATTTGGTTTTCATCAGGTGGAAAGACTCCCTTTTCAATGTCAAACATAGGTTGTTGACCCCAGTCTATCAGGGGACCAGGTTCATGGAATTCTTCCTCAAGCCCTTGGGTGTCTGAATGATAAGATGAAGTCATAGAACTAAAATCATCTAAGCGACTGTCTACTTTTTCATCATCATCATCTTGTTCTTCAGCAGCTACAACTGTCGTAAAGCTGTCAATACTTGAAGAATCCCCTGCATCATCATGGCCACTGATGTCCTGTGATTCAGCAACAGTTTCCTCTGATACAATACTTCTGAACTCATTTTCTGTTGGTGTAATTCCACCTAGACTTGGTGAGAGAACATCCTCTGATTTTGATTCAGTCTGTAGCATTTCTGACTGTTCCTTCTGTTCTATTTGTTGTTTGTTGGACTGGTTGGTATCTATGAGTGTATCAGAACCAGAGGATAACTCAAAAAAATGATCGTCCTTTATTGTCTTAACTGTTTTACTGAATTCATCAGAATCACCCTCAGATACTGTAACATTTTCAATTTTACGTTCCGACGTCAAATTGTCAGATGATGTATATACAGTTTCAGTACAAGTCGATTGTTTAGTTTCAACAGTTTTGGAATAACTATATGATGTTTTTGTATGAGTTTGCTGGAAGGCAGTTTCTGAGGAACTAACTTTTGATTCCTTCTTTGAGTCAGTAACATCAGTCCCGGGATAAGGAAATACTTGCAATGGCCGTGTTGCAGATGATTTACATATTGTCTCTATCTTTATTTCATCATCTTCAATATCTTCTTCTTCTGGGATACAAGTAGGACCATAATCTGTAGTGTCGGGGCGATGAGATGTAACTTGGACGTGTTTCGGTAATATTTCTTCTTCAATTTCTTCATCTTCTTCAGGTATACAAGTAGCCGTGATTCCTGCTCCGTGTATCTGTGCCATTATTGTTTGTGACTGACTGGCAGATATCAATTCTTCCTCGTCTGGTTGACTTATGTGTGATTCTTCTGTTGAATAAGGGAGATAACTGTCCTCATCAGAATCTTCCTCGTGTAAATGTTGTGTTATTGTTATTTCAGGAATGTCTTCAGAATGTTGTCTGACAAGCTTTGTTTCCCCAGATTTTTTCGGTAAAGTGTCTAATGCTGGTACAACATCTCCATCTTCCTCTGTCAGATCATCAGCTTCACAACTATTAGAGTTTCCATCTCTTTGCACTCTTGTGTAAGCCTCATGAATCACAGAGTCTACTAATTCTTCTGCAGCTCCTTCAATCACTTCATCTTCTCCGTTATCATCTTCAATTTCTTCCTCATACAGAGCGTGTTGTTTGGGATCAACTGGAGTTGGAGTTACTGGTCTTTCTAGATCAGCGGAATCTACTCTTAAATCAAAAAGGTCTTGTTGTTCCTCATCGCCTTCAGCAAAATCTAACTGTGAGAAATATGACTCACTTGATACTGGTCTCTGAGTATCATCTATAAACCTGGGATCCAGTTCACTTTCAACTGTACATACACCTGTTGCCCCTGTTTGATATGTTATACTTGTTGCTACGGAAATCTCCTCTTGTTGCTGTTCTTGGTAGTGCTTTGATATTTCAGCTATTTCATCGTCTATTTCTTCATCTATCATTTTAGGATCTTTTTCATTTAGAAGTTCTTCCAAATCTTCCGATGATCTAACCAATATTTCCATCTCAACTTCCTTTTCAAGACTTTTTTGTTGTTCATCATCAGACAGCCAAAGAGATCTCTTTCCTGGGTAAACATCTTCTGGAGTTCGTACAAACGTGTCTTGATGTGAAGTTTCCGTATGAGTTTGTTCTGTAACAACCATTTCCAGATTTCCCAGATCTTTGATGAGTAAATCACTGTCGCTGCCTGTAACTGTTGTATCTCTCTTTTCACTCTGATCTGAAGCTTCGTCTTCACCCTGGGAAATAAGACCAACAGAAATGCTTACAGAATCTAGATCAGCTTCAGTATCATGTTTTACAGATGACTCAAGTAGTGACGCTGAAAGAGAATGAGGTCCACTTTCCTCAGAAGGCATATCTAAGCCATATAATGTTTGGTCTGACATCAGAAGTCTATCTTGCCCAGGAATGGACTGTAAAGATTCCATGATTCCTTCTGTGTTAGATTCTATCATGACCTGTCCCACCTGTGGTGTTTCTACCTGCTGTTCCATACCACTTTCCGCTGTAACTATTTCTTCGGGAACTGTTGGTGAGATAATTAGGTTAGATTGCTCAATTTCCCCAGCAGATGCTTCACCACCATAGCTATAGTCTAGATCAATGGTTGGACTATATTCAACTTCAGTTGGACCATTTGGAAGACGCTCTTCTTTTTTTTCATCTGCATGAATTTCTACGTCTACAACAGTGTTTGACTCGATTAGATCTGGTAACAGGTTGGAAAATTCTGCCATGTGTGGAATATCAAATGGTGATCCTGCACCCTTTTCACTGGCTTCACTGCTTATTGGTGATGAATGTTCAAATGATGATTCACTTTTGTCATAATGTAATACTGTACTCTCTAATTGCGTCGTTTCTGAAGTGGCAACAATGTCAAGTGATTGTCCAGATTTCTGCATTTCACCAACTTCTACAAAACTACTTGTTGTTGCTGAATCTATTGATTTTAACATTTGAGCTTTTTCGTATTCCTCCAAAAAGTCTTCATACCCATCCACGTCAGCTGATGACACTAATTCAAATGGAGAAACAGGTTCTTCTATTTCTGAATCCAAGTCAAATTCTTTGGTTTTTACAACAGCCTGAATTTCAACCTTTTCGTCTAAATTCTGATCGTCAATGTCTGATTTCACGGTTTCTTGTTCCGTAAAAGCATCCTGAAGTTTTATTGCAGCACCTTCTAAATCTGGTTGTGTTTCATGTACAATGATTGTGTCCTTTGGTGTAGGGGCTGGAGGTGACGGTACGTAAGATTCTGTAGAACTAGACACCTGAAGGGGTTGCTGCTTAATTCTACTTGATACAACAAGTAAATTAGGACTTGTAGCATCACTCTGGGATTCTTCCTCAAACACATCATCCTCTGGGCTGGATAAAATGGCCTTTGTCATGGCAGGAGCTGGAAATTGCTTTTCTACCGTGTCTGGTGACATATCGTACGTTGTTACAACACGTGATACATGTCCAGATTCTAGGTCATATGACGCAGCAAGCAGAGTGGGTTCCATTTCAGAAGAGGAAGTAGATGTCTTGATCAACTCTTCACTGGATAATGATTGTAAGTGTTGTGTATCTGTTTGAAATGTAACTCGCTTTTCAGTAGCTGGGGTAACACTGTCATCTTGGTCTTCAGGAAATTCATCAGTGGGAGTTTCCTCAATAGGAGACAATTTCTCCTCCGTAGTATCACCTCCGGTCTCTGATGATTCGTATATTTCATTGTCTGCAAGATTTTTTCCAAAATGCGATAGCCCCATTGGAAATTTTCCTGAAGCAAAAGTTGATGGTCGTCCATCCTGAGGTACTAAATCATCTTGCATTTCCTCACTGTCAATTGATGGGGATATAGATCTATCTCGCTCGTCTGATGACTCCTGTAGCAACTCTTCATGTGCTATTCTTGATGCACGACTAACTACTTCTGTTTCAAAAGGTGTGTTTTCCCTAACAGGTGTTAGTGATGTTTCTGTAGTTACATCTTCACGTGCAAACAAGTCTTCTCCTGACAGAGAATCAGACTTCTCCACATAAGTTGTTATTAACGGCTGAGAAGTTGTATATGTAGCTGAAGTGCCCTCTCTTTCAGTTCCAGCAATCAATGTATCCAGGACGAATGACTCTGGAAACTGGACAGCGACCTCAGCTGATTCAACCGATCTTTGTAGACACTCTAGTTCATACTGTCTACTTTCAAGAATACTTGAGATGACGGTTTGTTCATGTGTTTCGGAAATTAAGTCATGTGGTTCATTATGCCATAGTTCATACTGTTCTGACAGATGAAGCGTGTCTTCCCTTCCAGTTTGATCATCCTCTGTTATTTTAGACATTTTACCAGTATGATCACTCCGGTAAAACATACCTAGATCAACAGACTGTGCAGTTTGAATATGTACAGATTCCTCCTGTTGTTCAAATGGTTCAGAAAACTGACGTTTGAACTGTGATGCCACCTCCCAAGGTTCTTTTTTAAACTGACCAGTGGATTCATCATAAATACCAGAGCTCTCTGTACTTGTGTCTGATGGTGTCCGACTTGTAACGGGAAGATTATTATCTTGTGGTGCCAAGTATCCCCCAGTTGCCTCACCTAACATTTCATCTTCATCAGGTTCAATAGAATCAGGTTCAATTTTCCGACTATCATCCAATGGTGTCCTGTGTGCCTCTGTATACTGAATACTGACAGATTTACATACAATTTGAGGTTTTTCCTCGAGATCTTCAGATGATATTTCTTGTTCTTCAGATATAGATTTTTGTGTTATTGTTTCAAGCTCTGCATCCTCTTCGCTAAAAGCATAATTTTCAAATGCCATATTTGGAAGTTCCTCTCGCCTTTCCTCTGACACTGGTTCGTCAAACGAGTCTGTTAGTATATTGTCCTGATTGGCCACAATATCTTTTGGTCTACAAATCTCAGATTGCATTTGAAATTTTAAATCTATGTCGTGATTTATTTCAATGCTTTCACTTTCAATTGGTTCAAAATGTCTCTCCTGAGTTTGAATTTCCTCCATGTCTTGTTCGACATCTTCATCTTCCTCCATAATAAATTCTGACGGAGACACCCCCACTGATATATTTCCACCCACTGCTAGAGTTTCGTGAACAGGAGAAATGTTTTTTTCTTCTTCTTCTATAAAAGCAGGGGAAACATTTTCTACAGGAGAATCAGAAATGGAAAAGGTTGGTTTGTCAGTATCAAAATCAAAGTGTGATTGTTTTGAAGAGTGTTTAGGAAGGGGAGATAACTGTTCTTCCATATCTGTATCCACTACTTTGCCTCCTGTGGTATGACACACTTCCACATCTAAATGGATTAGTTAATGATATTGTTAGTCTGCTGTTATTGTCATAAAACAAAATATTACAATATGTTAAAATTTCAAACTAGATGTTACTGAAGCTTACAAGATAATTATATTTCCAAGAATTGTTTAAAATTCTGGTATTTTGGTTTAAAATATTATCGCCAAATAATCTTTTTTAAATTTGATATATCAATGTCATGCAAGTATCATTTACAGTGGCAAGAAATTTATGCATTTCAACAAAGACCATTTCTACTTGTATTTTGAATTGAAGTGAAAAAGACTTAATATTCAAATGCAGTAATTTGTGAAAAAAAAATCATACAGATAAAATTATGTACTTAAATGCAAAGTCTATAGTGTGATTCTGTTAGCTAAAAACTATGTTACAATATTCCATCTTTTAACACCAGGTTAGATTTCTCCAGTTTAAGAAAGAATAACAAAATTGTTCCTACTGTTTTTGATGAAAGGTACTGTATATACTTCAACAATAAACAGGAAAAAACTGTACAAACAAATTAGATAGTATGGTACTGTATAGCGGCTTATTTTTGCGGATTTGAGTTGGGAAAGTAAATGCCAAAAATTTATGCGTTTTATTAAATTTTGGCAAATTATCAAAGTTTCTGTATATATCATAAGAATATATATAATTTTTTCAGGAATTTATTTTCACGATTTTAGTCTATCCACAAAAATAGAAACCCTGCGAAAATTACAAGCTATACAGTAAAACTGAGTAAAAATCTATAACAAAAAATGACAAAATTAAAGTAGGTATTCTGACTTTGACAATGATTGTCTGCTTGATGCAGATAATTTAAAAGGCCAAAGATATCTGAAGCAGGTGCAGAACAAGTAACACAAATCAGCAAAATATCTTTGAATGACTTCTTAGTTTAATGAAAATTTTAGATAATACAGTCAAATACAAGTCAGAATTTATACACATTGCTGACAGCTTACTAGCAGTTACAAAAAGCGCAATTACTCAAAGGAATAAGTTTCAATTTAACAAACCATATAAATATGGCTCAGACACAATTGTAACTTAGTTGTGGCTAAATTTTTAGAATCACACTATAAATAAACAAAATAGACAAAGCAAGTCTGTAAAAAACACAGAAATCTGTACCTTGGACATCATCAAGCTGGGCACCCTCAGACAGAGAGGAAGCTGATGATTTATCCTCCTCCATAGCAGCTTGTAAAATATTATAATGCTGCTATTAAAAAAATACTTAGTTTTTTTCTTGTTTTGAATAAAAAAAGAACTTCACTAACACACAACATACTCAATTGTTTATCTTATTTTGTAAATAGTAATAACAAAATTGTACCATCAATGCTGAATTTCTGTTATTCATTAATTCTGTATTTAAAATTGAAATTAAAACTGAATTAAATTAAAATAAATCCAAATTATGTAATAATTATAATCTCATATTAATAAAATACCTGTTTACATATCATTTCTTCAAACAGCATTTTAGTAACAAAAATAAAATATTGACATACTTATAGTACTTCAATATAAAAAAAATTAAAGTTAGGCCATGATTAAAAAAATCCTAGATTTTCATCCAACATTAAAAACAAGAGGCTCAGAGACAGAGCCTTTATCACTCACCTGACAAAACGTTTCTATGCCATGCATGACCAAAAATGATCATGTTTTTTACCAATGGGGTAGGGTGTTTAGGTATGTTCTCAATTAGCACCTGTGTGTTTTGTCTGATCCTATTGAAATGAGTAATTTTTGCAAAGGACCTTCTATACATTTAGTATAATTTGCTTTAATTGTTTTGAGAGAAGATGATGAAAAGGATGGTTTTCTCATACTGGGCTCCAATGTTAAACTATGTTTTGCACTTGAGGCAATATTTTTTGTCAGATTGAAATGAAATGTGCAATTTTTGTAAAGTACCTTCAGTCATCATTCCTGTAAAGTTAGGTTGAATTTGCTTCTGTTATTTCAGAGGAGTAGATGAAAATGTGATTTTCCCATAGGGTCCTATATTAAACCATGTTCCGTGCTGGCCGCCATGTTTTTCATTGGATCAGAACGAAATGAGCAATCTTTGTTAAGGACCTTCAGTACATCATTCCTGTAAAGTTTGGTTCAATTTGCTTAAACCTTTTCAGAGCAGAAGATGAAAATGTGATTTTTCCCATAGGGTCCAATGTTAAACCTTAGTTCCGTGCTGGCGGCCATGTTTTTAATTGGATCGGAACAAAATGAGTAATATTTGTAAAGAAACCTTCCATACATCATTCCTATAAAATTTGGTTGAATTTGCTTCAGTGGTTTCAGAGGAGTTGATGAAAATGTGATTTTCCCATAGGGTCCTATGTTAAACCATGTTCCGTGCTGGCAGCCATGTTTTTCGTCGGATTGAAACGAAATGAGCCATCTTTGTTAAGGACCTTAAGTAAATCATTCCTGTAAAGTTTGGTTCAATTTGCTTCAGCCTTTTCAGAGCAGAAGATGAAAATGTGATTTTTCCCATAGGGTCCAATGTTAAACCTAAGTCCCGCACTGGCGGCCATGTTTTTTATCGGATCGGAACGAAATGAGCAATCTTTGTAAAGGACCTTCCATACATCATTCCTGTAAAGTTTGGTTGAATTTGCTTCTGTGGTTTTAGAGGAGTAGATGAAAATGTGATTTTCCCATAGGGTCCTAAGTTAAACCATGTTCCATGCTGGCGGCCATGTTTTTCGTCGGATCGGAACGAAATGAGCAATCTTTGTTTAGGACCTTTAGTAGATCATTCCTGTAAAGTTTGGTTTAATTTGCTTCAGCTTTTTGAGAGCAGAAGATGAAAATGTGATTTTTCCCATAGGTTCCAATGTTAAACTTAAGTTCCACGCTGGCGGCCATGTTTTTTATCGGATCGAAATGAAATGAGCAATCTTTGTAAAGGACCTTCCATACATCATTCCTGTAAAGTTTGGTTGAATTTGCTTCTGTGGATTCAGAGGAGAAGATGAATATGTGAAAAGTTTAAGGACGGACAGACGGACGACGGACGCCAAGTGATGGCAATAGCTCACACTGACCCTTCGGGTCAGGTGAGCTAAAATAAAGGCAAGTGGGAAAATTTCATTTTCATATGTAATATAAAAATAATAAAATCTGTATTTTTGAAGAAAATTAACAAACAATGAGCAAAACTTCAAAAAGATATTTTTTCGTTGAAAAAAATCAGGGGGGGAGGGGATGAGAGTCTAGGATGCTTTTAATTTTGGCCGTATAATTAATACACTTAAATCTGAGATAGAAATTGCACAAATTATGTATGTAATGAATGTGTATTACAGTGACAAACATGCAATGAAAATGGCAAGAAACTTGTAATGTTCTTATATCTAGAACAAATTCCCATTTTATACTTCCAAGAGAAGTCTTCCCCTTCCATACAAAAGTAAAAGTGGAATTTGCTGACTAAATATTCCACTAGGTCTTTGATATACATTTCCTAAAATATATATACTTTTGCATTATAGAAAAAGAACATTCAAGTTTAAATAAAAAATGCAAAATATACAAAAATTTTGTAGAAAAAAGTGTTTCATAAAAAAAAAAAATGCCAAAATTGAAAAAAATCAGGGATTTAAGTCAGAAAGATAATTTTAAAGCTTTGTGCATAACAACACTAATCATGCTCATATAAAAGTATTATTTCAATACTAAAAACTTATAAAAATATTTGTACATTAGCAAATTGAGAACTTTGTATTTTAGCTCCTGTTCTTTCTAAACTTGCAATTTATAATTATTTTCTACTGCATTTTTTCTATATGGAGATAAAACACGAAATCATAATTTTTTTTCTATTACCTGAAAAAAGGAAAAGTTTATATAGCATAAAATTTGTTTAAATATTTTCTTCCTTAGAAAGTAAGAGTATAAAAGTGCATAAATGTGACATAATATAGAAACTGAACTTATTTGCAACATTCCAAAAAAATTAAAAATTTTCTAACTTTTATAATTTTGAGTGACTTTTTGTGGAAAACTTTCAAAGTGCTGTTCAACACTAAAAGCAAGAAAAAAAGAGTTACTGAAGCACAAACAAAGCATTGGAAAGCTACCTTTACTAAATTCACTGAGATATGTTGTAGGAGTGAACACGGACATGTCCGGAGATGAGTTGTGACGATAACGTAGATCTTCATGCTGACCTACTTCTAGCTGTGTTTCACACGACAATGACCTTTCCTTAAAATCTTTATAGATATCAGTTTTAGTATCTTCAGCCGACAGTTTGTCAAGTCCCTCCTCGACAGTTATATATATAGGACATGCATGACGTGATGAGATGGCATGAGAGGTTTTAGTTGATTTCTTATGAGACTCACCTATGATCTCTGGTGTTTCTTTTTCATATATTTTTTCGTAACTTGATGACCTGTCCGAGGCCTGAAGTTGTTCCGATTGTTTTGTATCAAACCTGTCACCGATATCTAATTCACTGGCATCTCCAGACATTCTATTTATATTTGGTTCCAGTGGAACTCCATCATAAACATTTTCGTAACTAGAAATAACATGTTTGGCATCATTTTTTTGTAAATTTTCCATTTGTTGATGTAACGGTGGGATATTTGATGTGACATGTTTTTGTGATGCCACATTTTCCTTTGTGTCCGTTTCGAATGGTTCTTGTATATTAAGTTCATTTGAAGTTGTAGATATTTCAGAACCTGGAAAAAATACAAGTTGATATAATAACAAACTAAAAAACAAATATCTATTTAACATTGTGTGAGAATAAATAATTTTTAAATACAAGTGAAAAGGAAACATAATCACGTATAAGAGGGCCTTGTAGTCTTTATAGTCAACGAAGTTTGTATTTTAAAGATTTTTGTAGCCTTACTTTTCTTCCCATTTGACTTGTTACTATAGATGATAAGGTTTGACAGTTACCTGTACAAAGGTGAGCATAACAAAAGGTGTACTTGACTTCAATTGTTTATTAATCATATGCTCCTGATTGGTAAGTGTTTGTCATGATATTGCTGAAAATGACATCTACAATCATACATCAATCAATCAACTGAATGAAATGACTTACGTATTCAAAACAAATCAAATTTAATTTGATTTTGTGATATTTTAAGTGTCTGAATGTTGTGTTTTCTATTGGCTGCATCGTTGTTTTTTTTTTGTATTCTGGTTTTTGCCACGTCTCTTGACTTTGATTTTGGTAATAACCAAATTTGATATTCTATTTCTATTCTTTGAAGAGAAATACAATTACTAAACAAATTGAAAATCTCTTGCATGATAAAGATGTTATTTTGTTTGGTGAATATAATGAATCAATGAAAGAATGTTGAGTAAATGAGAAATTTCATACTAAATTTTCTTTTGAACAACTTTCCTTATAAATATAATTTGTGTTTTCACTAAACATAACAAATTTGTATCTGTGTGTTTCCTTAAGTAGTTATTTGTCCATCATTTCAATTTCATTATATCCTGATACAATTTAATTGATTTCCCCCTTTTTTATCCCAGTATTAAATTATGACTATCAAATAAAATCACTACAATCTCTCTCCTGAACACAGATATCTACATGATACCAATGTCATGTGAAAAAGATATCCACATGATACCAATGTCATGTGACACAGATATCCACATGTGACAGATTTAAAGATGAAGAACATCAATATAATTTCTACCTTTCCATTGCTATAAATTCACTCTGTATAAATAGTTCCATTTTTACTTTAAATGATGATATTTGTGAATTTTCTGATTGTAGTGACAATTTAATTGCCATGTTTGTTTACATCGACAATTCACATGACAATTTCAGGTTATCTATGGCCTTGCAATTCATGAATTTTGTATGTTTAATTAGTAACTATATTTTATGAGTGTAGGGGTAGGAACGTAATCCATTGTACTATTAGTGTTCTACTTGTGGCAATCAAACATGTGTAAACATTTCACATGCAAATTCAACTTGTGCATTTTGTATTTATACTAAAAATAAAACTAAATATAGGAAATAAAAAGTTAAACTACCTGTTTCATGCAGTAGTGCCTCATGCTGAGAAATATGTGTAGCCTCATCATCTACTTTTTCACCCTTCTCATCAGATTCCAGCCCTAACAGCTTTGACAATGCATCCTGGTCTTGGGAAGTAATCAAAGTAAAATCAGATGGAGATGGTGGTCGTTCAATTTTTATTCGTTCACTTTCAATTTTTTGCTCTATAAAAATCTGTTGAGCAACATCAAAATTATCATCCATTAATTCATCAGGTTCAAATGACCTTGACCCTTCCATGTCTGTATCAGTTTCTAATGTATAGGAGCTTGGTGACAGAGGTCGGCCATCACTTTGTGGTGTATCAGTACCTCCTATATCTATTTCATGTTTTGTTTCAGACTGAATTATCTGATCTAGTTCATCCTGTTCTAATCTTAATTCATGTTCAAGCTCATCTACCTCGGCTGATGATAATTTTCGACTAAAATCAAATTCATCGATTTCTATCGAATCTTCTCGGTCTAACACTTGTCTCCCATCTGATGGACCATATTCTTGCCCATCATCCTGTTCATCATCATCAGGAGAGTGTTCGTCATATTTATCTTCAGGACCACCTTGTTGGTCACCCATGAAATCCCCATGTTTTGATTTTAAGTCAAACATTTTTGTAGGGTCTGTATCCTCAGGTAGATATAAAAATGTCTCCATTCTATCGATATAAGATTCGGACATGTCGTCAATATCAAATGGACATATTTCTTCAGTTTCTGATACAAATCGTACATGTTTATCTCCATCGTCCACCTCTCTTTTAAATATTTCATCAGTTTCAAATTCATGTTTAGTTTCTTTTCTATCAATGAATTTTTCCGATTCATCTTGAGAACTGACCTTTTCAATCTTTCTAAGTTTACCAGATGTTTCCTCCGTAATTTGATATTCCTGTCGGTCAGTCACTTTTTCGTCAAGTATTGTTGTTATTTCCTCGTCGTCTTTATCTACTTTATACTTCAATGTGTCTAGTGATGTTTGATCAACAACATTCTTTGTTTCTTTCTTGATTGTAGTCTCAGATTCATCGCGAATAATTTCATCTGTTTGTCCGTCGTAAGTTTTCTCAGTTTCAATTACATCACTTTCCTTCTTTACAGCTATTTCAAACGTTTCATCCAAAATCTCCTTTTTATCAATCTCTGTAATTTCAATATCGGAATCCTTTGATTGTATGGCATGGAATTCCGTTTCTGATTTTTCAGTTTTTAGATTAGCAACAGCTTGATCATCAGTAGTAATTTTTTCCTGACGTTCCTCCACCTCGTACACTTTATCTCCCTTCTCAACAGCCTTTGTTGTTGTCTGTGCTTCCACAACGGTGTCAGTTGTTATTTCTGCTGTAAAAGCTTTATGGAATTCCTCCTTCTTCACATCACAAGTCTGTACATCTCCTGTTTTAATTTGTTCCTTTCTCTCTATCCGATCATGCCTTTCGTCATAGGCCACCTTTTTCTCTACTGAATGTATTTTGAATTCCTCTTCATCGCTAGTGGCTTTTGTTGTTGGTGGCTCCCAATCAAGTTCCATTGTAAGGGTATCATCAGACATCATAGCTCTTAATTCATCTACCCTATAACCTTGTCTCATTAAATCATAAAGTTCTTCTTCTGAATACATTTCTAAAGTCCTTCCTAAGTCCATTTGGTGACTTAGGTAACCCCGTTGAGTTTCCAAGTGATCTCCCTTGTCACCTGGTTCTATAATATCAATGACATGGGCACCAGATTCTAGAGTTTCTTCTGGTTCAGCACTGTTTTTTCTAGCGACGAAATCTACAGGGAAACCAGTCATTTCTTCATCAGCTTCCCTTTGTAAATCTTGATTTATACGATTAGCACCTGTTGCATATTCATCGATATCAATGATTTCCTCCTGTAAGTCGGCACTTGATGACAAAGTAGAAACGATCATAACATCATCCTTTTCAGGTGTGAGCTTAGTCCCGAGTTCATCTGTGGGAAAAGATCTTTCAGTATCGGTTTCATCTTGACTACACGGAATCTGATCCTTAATAGCTATACCTTCAGTTTCATCAGAAAAAGAAATTCGTTTAGGTTTTTCGACCAGGTCTTCGTCGGACATTGTTGATGAGGATGATAATTCTTTATCTACATCTTTTACTTTCCTGACGGGTAATTTTATGATATCGTCTCCCGTCTTACTCTCAGATTCTTCATATTTCTGAGATATCATTTCATTTTGTGCTGTACGAGTTATTTCGACAGGGCTTATCTCTATAATTTCTTGCTTTGGTGGTTCTATTTCTTTCTCAGGAGTAGATGCCTGTTTTGATGCATCAGATTCAGGTATAGCAGTAGTCATTACAGTTTCTGATTCATAGGCTTCGGACATGATATCATGTGCTTTCACATGTTCTTCTTGAGGACTTAATGCCTTAACTTCTTCAGTAATAAGCTCTTTAGTAGTAGTATACAATTCTGAATGTTTTTCAGTTTTATCAATTGAATGTTTGATTAAAGTCTCATCCTGGTCACTGAATTCCTCAGCCTTTTCCGTAAATAACATTTCCTCTTGTTCAATTGTATGCAATTTTTCTGTGTGAGACTTATCAGATGTAACTTGCTCTAAATTACTTCTAACTTGTTTATCGTAACATGGACTTATATCCTTCGTCCCCTCAGAAGTGAATGTCTCCTCTTGTACTAAAGTAAACAACTGTTCATCGCCTGATTTGCTTATTTTTATTTGTTCAATTTTCTCGGTGGGCTGAATTTCTATCAAGTCCTCTTTTTCAGTAGTATCCTGTGTAATTTCTTCCTGTGTGTATAATGGTTCTGTATACGGTTTTACAATGCTTGCTTTCTCAGCTTCTTCTATTGGTTTTATTTCTACTACCTCATCCTGTGGACTTATATCTTTTGTGGTTTCAGTAAATACCATCTCCTCTTGTGTAATTGTATACAATTGTTCTTTTTCAATTTCCCCAAGTTTAATTTCACTTGATTCTGGTTGTATTTCCACTAATTCATCGCTCACTGAAATATCTTCAATCATCTCCGTTGCAATTGTTTCTTGATGAGTTGATGTTAAATATTGATCTTTTTCAATTTTAGTTTGATCTGAGTCTGCTGCAGGTTTTATTTCCATCAACTCATCTTGTGGACTTATATCTTTTGTGGTTTCTGTGAAAATCGTCTCTTCCTGAGTAATTGTATAGAGCTCATCTTGTTCTAACTTTGAGAGTTTTGTTTCATCAGTTTGTGGTTGTATTTCTACTAATTCATCACTCACTGAAATGTCCTCTACCATCTCAGCTGCGATTGTTTCCTCTTGAGTTGATGTTAGATATTGTTTTTTGTTAGTTTGGTTTAGTTCAATTTGAACGGTTTCCTTTAAAGGCAGAATTTCAATCAATTCTTCAGTTTCCACTTCCTCCTTGTGGAGGCTTGAAGTCATTTCAAGCTGAAGGGCTTCTTCTTGGATAACAGTATGTATTTCTTTCTTTGATATATCTGATTCGAGTAATTTGTGTTTTTCAGTGTCATCATATAAATCAATAATTTCATTTTTATCTTGTACATAAACAACTTCCTGTTCAACGATGCTGATTACTTGTTCTGAATCATCACGTTCTATCATTGGTTTTAAAATTTGTTCACGTGTTTTATATTCCAAAATCTCTTCTGGTTTTTCAATTTGCTTTAACTGTTCAGGTTCATATAATGGGGTAGAAATCTCAGACTCTTTTGTAATTTGCTGTCTGAGTTCATGTTCATGAATATCAAGCGGCTTTTCAACTTGTACATCCTGTACAATTTCATCCTTTTGTATTAGATTAACATCTTGTGTGAGTTCAGATTTTCCAATATCATCAGTTTCCTGTTTAATATCAGTAACAGGTTGTAATTCAGTTTCATACTTTATTTCTTGTTCAACCTGTTCTTCTAATGCTTCAAATTCTAGTGTGTCTGAAGATACGATTCCAAATTGTACAGAATCAAATTTTGATTCCATTATTGCACTTTCGGTTTGTAAAAAAGATGTTTTCTCATCCAAAACATCGATTTCCTCCTTGACTATTTCTGAATCTTTCATGTCAGAGACACTTTCACTAATTATCTCATTATAGATTTCAGTTTGAGGAACAGGTTCAGGTGTAGATGATTCATCAGAATGTATGGTTTCATGTTCTAGTTTAGTGTCTATATCCTCACCAGATTCTAATGAAATTATCATTTCATCTTTAATATCTTCCATTTCATCGGTAGAGTCCAGCATTTTGATTTCAACAGCCTCTGAGCCATCTTTAGACTCCACCATCACAAATTCTGATGACTTAGATTCATTAAATGTGGATTCATCTTTTGAATCCACTAAACTAACATCCTCTTTAGACTCAATCATTCTGGATTCCTCTTTTGGTGTTAAGAGTTCTTGGTCTTCCTGATCAGACTGTTCATGGTATAGTAAATGTCCAAAGCTTTGTTTCTCTTTAATTTCCTTGTCATATTCATACTTTGGTATTTTGTATTCTTCGTAATCTTTAGAACTTGTACTCTCCTGATCTATATCATGTTCCTTAGAACTTGTACTCTCTTGATCTATATCATGTTCAGATTCCCGAGAACCTGCCACAGATTGTTCACAAACTTCTCCAGATATTTCTTCAACTGGTATATCTTTTAATTTGAGTTCAAGTTCTGTTTTGTCAATTTCTACTTTCACTTCATCATGTGAAAATTCTGGTGGGCTTTCAATTTCACTTTCATTTGAACCAGCAATTTCCTCTGTACTGGCCTCATCTTCTTCAGATGAAATATATGGTTCTCTATCGATTTCTACGTCTACTTTGGCAATATCTTCACATATTGTTTGTCTTACAACATCCTCATGTGTATCAACAACTAGATCAATATCTAAAACCTTGTCCTGACTAAAATCTGATTTGTCAGGCTTTTCTGCATGTTCCATGACATGTTCTTCTGTATGTTCCATGACATGTTCTTCTGCATTTTCCATGTCATTTGCTTCTGTATGTTTTGTGACATGTTCTTCTGGATGTCTAATATCTTGTTCTTCTGTATGTTTCATGTCATGTTCTTTATGTTTCATGTCATGTTCTTCTGTATGTTTTATGACATGTTCTTCTGTATGCTTTATTTCATGACCTTCTGCATGTTTTATATCAGTTATTGTTTCTGTACTTTCTACTGATTCCTCGGGTTTTTCTGTGACTTTAAATGGCTCTTGATGCTCAATGACAAAAGTTTGTTTTTCAACTATATCAGTAGCAAATACATCTGCCTGTTTGTGAGGTATCGTCTCCTCTATAGTAACAACCTCTCGTGTTGTCACACATGTAGAGCAGGTTGACGTGACATCTTCAGGTAAATCATCGATCCCCATCGCTGTTTCTATCTGTGGAGAAGGGAGACTACACGGTACGACTTCCTCTTCCTCCTCCGGTTTTTCTAATATCTCCCAGTCTTCATCCTCGTCATCATATTCTTTAGATAAAACTTGTTCTAGTTTATCAACACGAGATTCAATGTCTTCTACAATGTGTACAACTGGACTAATACTTTCTAAAACAAGCGGAGATGTTTTCATATCCATGGAAGATTCTGTTTTTTCAAACTGAACAACCTCTGGTCTCTCAATCGATAAAGGTATTGCTTCGACTTCCTTTGTCTTAGACATTGATATTTCATCAAAAACAACCCTTTTAGGTGATATTTGATCCATTTTATCTGAACGAGGTTCTTGTTCTAGAGATTCAGATTTCTGTATTGTTTCAACACTTGTTTCATCATCAAATGATCTCTTTTGAGCTTCTTCATACATTTCTATCATACGTTTTACTTTTGGTGACTCGGACAGAAATTCCTCCAATGTTCTACTCCTAGCCATTGGATCGGATTTAATTATGTCCTCGTCTGTATCATGTTTTATCTCAGTTTTGTCAAGGTCGTCATCTAATACCCCCTGATCTTTATCTGACTCCAATTTTTCGAAAGATGTTTCCGAAACAAGTTCCCTAGAAACAGTTTTTGAGCTATCAGAAAGAATATATTTTTTCTCTCCATATGAAATTTTATCTTTTTCAAACATATCAATTATCTGAGAAACAGTTTTTGTTTGTTCCGGTGTAACTTCCTTAATAGCCCCTTCTTAACATATAAATCACCAGTAATATCCAAATGTAGGCATTAAAAGAATTTAAAAAGGACAAAGTATTAGTAAAATGTTAGTATATATCACAAGGATGCACAATAAATTTTATTTTGAAAAGTTTCTCTTTTATCATATGATGGCTTATTTCTTAAAATATATAAATAAAACATGTTTTTTCTATCACAAGATCTGTGTTGATGTTTATCTACTACATACAAATTAATAATAATAAATCTGTGTTTTACTAAACAAAAACTTCATATGTCTTAGATTTGCATGCACACACAAAAAATAAATGTCAACATTTAATTGGGAATTTCATTCTCCCTTATAAATGAAGGAAGCCTGGGGTCCTTGTCTAATGCAAATCAAAGTTTGAAACAAATACTTAAGTTTGTTGTTGCCTTCTTCTCTAATGAAAAACATTGATGAATTATCTCCCTGTACCAAGTAGGCTATATATGGTCAAAGGGCAGATAATTCTAAATTTCAATTAAGTATCAAAACAGGTTTATTAATGACATAATTAAAGTATCTACCTAAGATGGACCTTGGCCCAGATTCAGATGTTTAATCTGGACACCAGGTAAACCGTTGACCATATATATTGCAAACTTGGTAAAGGGAGATAATCTATAAATATTTCTTATCATGTTTGACACATTGTAGAGTTTTTAAAAAATTACATACCAGCTCTAGATTTAAGTCTAGTATAATTATCATTCATCAAATTTTAACTCTAACAAGAGCTGTCGCCGAATGGCAGCCAGATATACCCCCCGCTTATTGAACCCTGAATCAATATGGTAAGTGCAAATTTAGGTGGGTTTGGACAGAGTAGAAGTGTGGATACAATATGAGTATGGACATAATGATTTAATCCTCCAGAAATAACTTTTCTGTCAAAATCCGACAAAAATAAAATCCACCTTTTTTGGCTCTGACACTTTTCTCAAGGATTACAATGAAAAACATGCTTTCTTCAACACCTTTATTTCAAAATATCTACCAGGTACCCTTTGAATTATTTATTTTGAAAATTGTCTAAATCCAAAAAATCATTGCAGAAAGAATCAATGAAAATCTAAAAATTGAATTATCTCCCCTCCTGGTTTTGGACAATAATTTTATTCCTTCATGCACATCACCATATAGTGCCCTTCCCTTGTGTAAAGTTTCATTAAAATCCTTGAAGTGGTTTAAGAGGAGTTGCGCTTACGAGGTTATCTGTGCGGATGGAACCAGTGAAAAGTCAAAGTTAAATTATCTCCCCTTCCTGGCTTCGGACAATAATTATATTCCTTTATGCACACCTCCATATAGTGTCCTGCCTTTGAGTAAAGTTTCATTGAAATCCTTCAAGTGATTTAAGAGGAGTTGCACTTACGAGGTTATCTAGGCAGATGGAACCAATGAAAAGTCAAAGTTGAATTATCTCCCCTTCCTGGGTTCGGACAATAATTATATTCCTTTATGCAGATCCCCATAAAGTGTCCTTCCTTTGTGTAAAGTTTCATTTAAATCCTTTAAGTGGTTTAAGAGGAGTTGCGCTTACGAGGTTATCTGTGCAGATGGAATCAATGAAAAGTCGAAGTAGAATTATCTCCCCTTCCTGACTTCGGACAATAATTATATTCCTTTATGCAGATCTCCATAAAGTGTCCTTCCTTTGTGTAAAGTTTCATTTAAATCCTTTAAGTGGTTTAAGAGGAGTTGCCCTTATGAGGTCATCTGTGCAGATAGAATCATCGCAAAGTCAAAGTTGAATTATCTCCCCTTCCTGGCTTCAGACAATAATTATATTCCTTTATGCAGTTCTCCATAAAGTGCCCTTCCTTTGTGTAAAGTTTCATTTAAATCCTTTAAGTGGTTTAAGAGGAGTTGCACTTACGACGTCATCTGTGCAGATAGAATCATCGCAAAGTCAAAGTTGAATTATCTCCCCTTCCTGGCTTCGGACATTAATCATATTCCTTCATGCACACGTCCATATAGTGTCCTTCCTTTGTGTAAAGTTTCATCAATATCCTTCATGTGGTTTAAGAGGAGTTGCGCTTACAAGAAGTGTGGACAGACGGACAGACAGACGGACGGACAGACAGACAGGGTGATTCCTATATACCCCCCTAAACTTCGTTTGCGGGGGGTATAAATATTACATATTATGTAAAAGGTAGCAAAAAGAAGACCGCAAGTTAATTTTTCCCAAATAGACCTTTTTCATAAGCACTAAACAAATGTCCCAGGCTATAAGTTAACATAACCATGGCAAAAGGAAATATTTTTGTCATCATATTAATTTGAATGAAATCTTAAATCTTTCATACACAAATATTATTTTTAACCAATAACATAAATCCTCTAATTATCCTATAGCTATCATTGAATGCAGATCTATGGGAATTCTGTTTCACTCCCTGTTTTGATAACCATTTGATTTATCCTATTGCTATCATTGAATGCAGATCTATGGGAATTCTGTTTCACTCCCTGTGCTGATAACCATTTGACTTATCCTATAGCTATCATTGAATGCAGATCTATGGGTCCCTGTTCTGATAACCATTTGATTTATCCTATAGCTATCATTGAATGCAGATCTATGCGAATTCTGTTTCACTCCCTGTACTGATAACCATTTGATTTATCCTATAGCTATCATTAAAATGCAGATCTATGGGAATTCTGTTTCACTCCCTGTTCTGATAACCATTTGATTTATCCTTTGAAAACAAAACCATATACTGAAAGCAAACTGGAATTTCACTATACCTGCATGCAATGAAAACTACAGGAGAATCAAAGATTAAAAACAACACAGTGGAATAAACAATTTTTTCAAATGTACTTATTGAACTCAGATGTTACCAGTTGAAACAATAGATACTGAGGGACACACAGACAAATGACATTTGATCCCGGTTCGATCCCTATAGGATAAATGTTCTTTATATACAAGATGTTACAAAACTTTCACAATTAAATAAGTCTTTCCTCTAAATATTTTTGATGAAAATATTATCTTAATATGTTAGTATCAAAAAATAAAAAAAATAAGTGTTGTTACCATAAGAAAGTGCAGGCATGATGAGTATAAACCTTACACAACAGTTTCAATCTTAGGGCAGTTCGGGGGACTAAAAACAAAACGATAGATTTTTCTTATTTCTCTGTGATTGAAAATTTTTTAAATGCACTTCAAAATTTCAGTAAAAAATCAATAGGTCACCGAACTTGTTTTTCTGGGAGAAGCTTTTGAGTTTTTTAATATAGTCTATATAGGGGAAAATAAAATTTTATAATTTCTTATATGAATAAAACAATAGATTTTGGTGAAAATGTAGTATAAACTGTGTTAAAGAAAGAACTTTTGAAATATTTGGGGTCACCGATCATATTTTTGAAAAAAAAAAATGGTGAAAAAATATTTTCCCCTTCTCATTTCTTTAGAATTATCTCCCCTTAATAACAAGATGTGTTTGTGAAACACTACATATGCCCCAGATTCCCAATTTTACGACCTTTTCGACCCCTATGACCTTGACCTTTGACCTTTGACCTAATTTTTTTTTGCATATTTATGTTCCTCTTGACTAGACCTATACACTTGCCAAGTATCAAAAGTCTACCTTATATAGTTCAAAAGTTATAGCCAAGGTTAAAGTTTGGGACAGACAGACAGACAGACAGACAGACAGGACAAAAACAATATGCCCCCGATCCTCGATCTGGGGGCATAAAAATACGAGTTTTTTAAAAAGTGAACTATTCTGCACACTCGCAGGATAAATGTTGCTAATTTGATTTTATTCATTATCAATGAACTGTTCAAAATCATTTTACAACGTTTTAATGGCAAATTCCAATGTTCATCACATGCGCAAGATGAATGTGCAGTTTTAGACACCGGCATATAATTAATACTTTGATTTGCCAAAATCAACAATAAAGTCATATGACATAAAAAAGGGCAAAAAAGGTATAGTCAATGTGCCTATTGTCAAATGTTTTGAGGTAAAAGATGTATTTTACTTGGTTTAAATGTAAACTCAGAAATTGTGCAAATGGGTATCGAATCAAAACTTTGAAAAAATGAAATCTCTCAGTGAAACATATAAACAAACAAATGATGGTATAAAAAACAATTAGATACATACTATTACAAGATGTGGTAACGATGTCGATTCTCACTTGACCTCTGACCTTTTCTGTCAGGAAACTTACCTTATTACACTGTAAGTCATAAACAAACAACACAACATGCAAAAACAAACAAAAACTACAATCAGAAATAAACAAAACAGAACATTAGCAAACATCTTAACCATTTGATAAAATTACCTCCCTTTGTACATTACCCAAAAGGGAGATAATCCTTCTCATACAAGTCTAATAATTCAAAATTTTAAAGCATTAAATTCAAAAATAATATGTATTTATCATGTTAAATTAAAACTGTTATCACTTACTAACTTTATCTATATTTATCCTGATATATGAATTATTACAAAATCCTTCACCAATTATTTTTTTATAATTGAAATTCAGGAAAAAAGTACAAATTAGAAACAACATCCAACAAATGGAATGAATATACATACATGTACTTATGATAAAATATCAAAAGGCTTTTATTTATCATGGCAAAAGGTTTGACAAAATATTACTCTTTAATGTTAAAAATCGACCAATTAAAACAAAGCATCACACAATTTTGCATCACCATACAAAGCTTGTACCATTTACTATTCCTTATTGTAATTTACCAAAATAAAAAAAAAACATTTTAAACATTAAAAATTAGTTAAATAGGTAGTAGTATCCCAACATAACTGAAAATTCATCCCACAAATTGGCATGACATCAAAAACTTTCCACCATTTACCATTATTGCAATTCAGCAAATGCACCCAACAATATGCAACACAAAGTTTTCAAAAAAAATAAAAAATGAACATTATATACCTGTTCCACCGCAGTGAAAATTTGATGATAAAAGTATTCCATGATGCAAAACATGTCAAAAATGACTAGATCGGTAAACAGGCAGTAGTATCCTGACAGGTGTGAAAACACTTCCCACAATAATTGGCATGACAAGACAAAGTTTTCGACAGAATTCAATTTGTGTTGTAAACCATTGCAGAGAAAATCTTGACGATGAAATTACTCTATAATGCAAAAATTATCTAACTAAATAAACAGGAAGTAGTTTATCAACTTTGCTGAAAATGAATTCTACAATATGGCATGACCATATAATGTGACAATGGACTAAAAGACAGACATTTACAGGTAAAACAATAAACCAACCAACAAATACTAAAAAAACAAATATATCTTGATGTCAAATTTACTATTTTATGGAATACAATTATTTTTCTTGAGATGTGTAAATGCAGCATTTCACACAGACATCAGTATGTGAGTGATTTGTCCATATTTAAATGAATAAATTCTGCCATTTTTTTTTTTTAAATTACTATAACATGTATAAAAAATTTCACCAAAACATGCAAATACTCTTAAATCTCAAACATCAAATGTGCTGAACCATTTTACAAGAACAAGAACAGTAAAAATAACCATCAACTCTAATATGCACAAAACCAAACAAATTCTAAACTGACAATTGTTTTCATTATACACCTAGTCTGACATAATTGTTTACAATAGGAATTGTATGATGAATATGTATTGTCAGTCTGGATCAAATTAATGAATATCACAGACCATTCAAATCAACCAGCAAATGCTACAACCAATCAAATTCATTGTCACCTGGATTTTTGATACCAAAATAAGCCAAGACATCCGAGCCCTCTTCAGGAGGTATTGTATTATCCTCTGTCACGGTAATGTCTGGAGGGACAGACTTGTCTTCTTTAAAAACAAACATACCATGAATTTAAGATTACATTTTAATTGTGATCATTTCATTACTATAATACTATTTGTTCTTGTTACAATTCATTTTTCTTACACTTGGTAATTCCATTTATCACTATAAATTGGCCCAATCTATCATAACTGTACTGCGCTGATATAACCGAAATATTGTTAACTGAACATTTGAAACACCTTATTAATATTATCACATAGTCTTATGACAAAAAGATAATTTGATGAAAGATACTGATCTATTTAACAAAAAATGCCCTGCTTATCTTTGGAAATTATTTATACTACAAATATTTATCATTCAAATAGAAGACTGCAGAAATACAAAAATGTTGATGAAAGAAAAACTTGAATAAACATGTGCCTTATAATATTTGAATTACAGCTTTTAATACATTGTATCTTTATATTCTAATCAGTAACTTCCTTAACATTAAATGATGTAAACCACCACAAACTATATTTGGTTTTATTTTTCAGATTTTGAAGCATTTCATGCATATTATTGCTAAATATACATTTGAAGCCAGATTACTATAAAGTTGCTGGTCCTTTTCCCCCTTTACCATGCTACATTATTCTCCTCCTTATCAAGGATAACTATTCCCAGCACATATCTCAACAACTCGCCCATGCTATACAGCATTTTATTCTGCCCCTTTCCATGCTAAATATAATTTTTGACCAGGCCCTGCCATGCTGCTCGACATATTAACATCCCCAGCCATAGCACTGCATTGAAATGAACTTCATTCAGAAACAGAATATGTTAACCCAGAAAAGAAGACTTAACTGATCACACCAATAAAAACCAACTGACAATGGTATTCATCATAATGTTGGATAATAATATCTTCCCACCCCAAAATACACATACACTTTTCTGGAAATATTAGTTAATATTTATGAAAGTTTTGTTTCTGATATGGTACAGATTAGAATCTGAAGGCAGAGGTGTGCATTAAAAAAATTGCAGAGCTATCAAGGTGCAACAATTTTGGAAAAAATCCCTGATTTTATTATAAAAATCATTATTTTCCCCTTCCCTCATACCACCCCTAAATCCACGCCTAAAAATTTGTATAATTAAAACTTTAATCCATTCTGGAAATGGATTTTTTTATCTTGTGACCAAAAAAAAAATTAAATTCTTAAATTCGTAAAATTTCCATGTTCTTTGATCAATAAAATATTTTGAATGATCTTGGATATGTGTTATAATGACAATTCTTCCGTAATGAGTATATAATTCTTAAGCCTTTACTATGTATAAAGCAGAGGAAGCAGAAAGGTTAATTACTGTACTATATACACAATAAATTCTCCTGATTAGTAACCATGTGTACATTATAATGAATGCCTCCATTGTCAGTTTTCATTCAGTAACCTGACCTGGATTTTTGATACCAAAATAAGCCAACACATCCGATCCTTCCTCGGGAGGAATCGTATTATCTTCTGTTATAGTTATTTCCGGGGGTAAAGACTCATCTGTATAATCTTCAAAATAAACATCGTGATAGTAAGAACCAAATCTAAATATTGACGAAATCATTTCTGTAAAATATCTGTTCTCATTCACAACCAAATATCTAAATGACTTGTTCAAAATGAAAAATTATTTCCAAATATATCTATCAAAGCGTGATTAAGTTCTTAGTAAATGCAGAGATCAGCTTATTTCCTTGTCATTTTGTGGCTTGATTTCCCCCTACCTGCTCTAGAATCTCAAGGAATCCCCACTATACAAGTGTCATCTACCAACAATATATTTTCTTCCATTTGCTATGGTAACCCAGATAGGAACTTTAGATATCACAGATAGTGACATTAGAATTATCCTATACAGGAACTTCAGGTATCAAAGATTGGGACTTTCGGTAACCCAGATAGGCACTTTAGATATCACAGATAGCGACTTTAGATATCCTATATAGGAACTTCTGGTATCAAAGATTGGGACTTTAGGTAACCCAGATAGGCACTTTAGATATCACAGATAGTGACTTTAGATATCCTGGACTTCAGGTATCAAAGATTGGGACTTTAGGTACCCCAGATAGGCACTTTAGAAATCACAGATAGTGACTTTAGATATCCTATATGGGGACTTCAGGTATCAAAGATTGGGACTTTAGGTACCCCAGATAGGCACTTTAGATATCACAGATAGTGACTTCAGATATCCTATATAGGGACTTCAGGTATCAAAGATTGGGACTTTAAGTATCCCAGATGGGTATTTTAGGTACCACAGATAGGCACTTTAGGTAACCTAAAAGGTACAATGGGTATCCCAGATAGAAAGATAGGAAATTAAAGTAACCAAGAAAGATACTTTAGGTATCCCACATAAATATTTAAGGCAACCCAAACAGGACAATAAAGGTACTTTAGGTATCCTAAATAGTTACTTTAGGTATC
>MJUU01013571.1:112070-139997 GCA_002080025.1 Modiolus philippinarum | reverse complement strand
TAAGCTTCAGACCAAATATCAAATCATTACTACATACACAAGCTGAGAAATCCTTGACGAAAGATGTTCCGGACGGACGGACGGACAGACGGACAGACGGACAGACGGACGGACGGACAGACAGACGGACAAGGGTAAAACAGTATACCCCCCTCTCCTTCGGAGCGGGGGTATAATAATTTGTAGAAATAAATTCTGGTATAAATTGAAAAGTTTAATCACATCAAATGATGATTGCAATTGGTTGCAAACACAGAAGTCACCCAAATGAACCCCTCCAATCATTATCCAAGCATAAGAAAACAATTTTCACCCCCTCCTTTTTGGAACATTTATAGTCAACTCATTGTGTTCTGTCTATCAGTGTTATCAGTACTTTGATTACATCAGAGATCATCAATACTGGTTCCCCAAAAGTGGAGGAATACACAGAAGAGTAGAAATAAAATAATAGATATTTTAGTAACATCCCTAATCATTGATATATTAATACATATATTGTAAAATGAAGGGACCTGTAAAATGAAATTGAATAAATGAAGAAAATATACTGAATGATTTAAAAAAATCTTTTTTACAAAAAAAAATTCTATAAAAATCAAGAAACATTTCATCATAAATGAGTTTAGTTTCTATATATATAAAATAAAACAAAATATAATTTCATTTTTCTGGTGAAATTTTACCGAACAGTCACATGCCAAGGTCAAGGTCACGAGGTCAAATATTCTGGTACCAACTGGAAAGTGTCTCCACAAAGAATACACATGCAAACTATGAAAGCCGTATCATTTACCATTCAAAAGATATGCTCAATGTTTAAAGTGTTTATGCAGTTGTTCACAGGCCAAGGTTAAGGTCACAAGGTCAACTATTCTGGTACCAATTAAAAGGTATTGTCACAAGGAATACACATGCAAAATATGAGAGTCATATCTCTTACCATTCAAAAGATATACCCAATGTTAAAAGTTTTTTTGTGGATAAACAGACAAACAAACAAACACACAGACAGACCAAAAACTATATGCCCCCGAATCTTTGATTCACGGGGGCATAAACATTCTCTGTTGCTGTGCACATCTAAACATTATTTCCTAAATAACTACCAAATTTACTGAAATTCTGTATGATTTCAGTAATTGCACTGACCAACCTTTTTCAGCAGTGATAATGACTAGGTTTCAAAGGTACATAACTCCGTACAAATGTGAATAAGAACTCCCTATTGATATGTACACATTACTTTCTTTGATTACTACAAAGACCGTAATAGTGGAGTAAATTTAAAGGCAGTAAGAATCTGTACTAACAAGAACAAGACTGACAAACAGATGAGTCAACAACATTATACTTGTTGTAACTCATTCTAAAACATACCTCATGAGGCTAAACAACTTTTTAAGATACACATCATTTCTGTAAATTATCTAACACAACTTAATGACATTCAAATTCAAAACAAACAATGTTCTCTGGAAGAATTTTGTGGGAACATTGTGTTTTGATACAAGTTCAAAGTTTTTTATGTATTCAAAATTGGTCTCAATTTATCTGCATATTTTACGAAAGAATATGGAGTAAATGAAAATGAGATCATATCACATATGTTAACTCCAACTGCAATAATTTTTATGAGCTGTATGGCCATTTCAGAATTTTATTCCTCATCAGCAGCACTAGAACCCAAACAAAGGAAATCCATAATTCAAACAAGATGTGTTTGTGAAACACTACATATGCCCCCAGATTCCCAATTTTACCCCTTTTGGACCCCTATGACCTTGACCTTTGACCTTTGACCTAATTTTTTTTGCATATTTATGTTCCTCTTGACTAGACCTATACACTTGCCAAGTATCAAAAGTCTACCTTACATAGTTCAAAAGTTATAGCCAAGGTTAAAGTTTCGGACAAACAGACAGACGACAGACAGACAGACAGGACAAAAACAATATGCCCCCTGATCCTCGATCTGGGAGCATAAAAATGTTTAAAATGCATAAAATCAAACGAAATCNAATCAGTAATATCAAATATAGCTAAGGACAAAACTACGATGGAGGGAGTTAATCCTTCAGTTTTAGAATTTACGAAAATTTAGACAATAGTAATTGAACAAAGTGTACACATGAGATATTATCTCATGTACAAGTACACCATATCTAAGAAAAATAAAGAGCATACATCTCTACAACGGGGAATTGTTTTACCAACTTCACACTGCAATAAAAGACAAACTCCTGTATTAAATATTTTACGAAAGGATATGGAGTAAATGAACATGAGATCATAACACATATGTTGACTCAACTGCAATAATTTTTATGAGCAGTTTGGCCATATATATGGCATGTATATGCATATCGCCTTCAACACCAGATACCATTTCAAAAGGAGTGTCGTCTAGAATAGCTAGCTATGAAACTACAAGTAATCTATACTATAGCTGTAAGCTTATTAGCATTTAATGCAATTCAATAGTCATTAACTACCAAATTTCTGTAAAAATATAATAAATTCTGTGATAAATCAGTAAACACTTCACTAAAAACTTCTTGCAATCACAGTAAAATATGCCCTAATCAGGACCATGTTCAAACATTCCAAACAACATGCATTTAACACTTGAAAACATTCAACAAATCTCCAATCAACAAAATGGTTTTTAAGGATTGTTTAGGCTTAAAAAAGTGGAAAAATTCAAAACAAACACATTCCTATAAAAACTCTTTCCAAAGAAATTCTTTTTTCAATGCAAAAACTGGAATGCAAGCAAACTACAATGTTAAAAAATCTATCACAGCCTCTAAAACTCATTCCATCAAACCAAAGGTACCTTCTTCAATATATTCCTCAAATGACGATTCCTCATCCTCATCCTTAGGGTCATAGGTCACTTTAGTTACTGGGCGTTTGGCGAAACCAGTTTCATCCAACTCATGAAATTCTGAATGACAACAAAAATATTGTCAGCCATGAAATCAAAATGTCTCTTATATAGCAAAACATGACTTTTGTTCAGATTATCTAAGGTTAGTATCTTTTCATAAAATACAGATGCACAGTAATAAATAAAGTACGGGTATATATAAAAATAACTTCTTCTTTCTTTGCTCTGTACATCATTTTGACCAAGGTTAATTAAATATTTAATTAAAGTTAATATATTAAGGGAAAAATACCATGCAGACAAAAAGTCAAACAATTAGTTCAAAACATTCAACAACAACACAAGTGAATTAGCTAACACAACAGTCAAACAAAACTAAAAAACAATTGACACAAGAAAATTAGCTCACACAACAATCAAATAAAACTAAAAGCCAACACAACATTACCGACAAACAAACTGTTCCTAAATTATAATCAGCTCAAAATCTGGATAAGCTGAAAAATTCTGCCACATTTGGGGACAGTAATGAAAAATTTCACTCAGCTTTACCTTGTTCTGGTACAATATCGTCGCCTTGGAAACCAGGTTCATCAGACATAAAATGGACATGCATTCTAGTATCCTTGACATTTGTACCAGGATTGGCTGCTTGTTTTAGATTGTCCTCGTCATCGGAACCACTGTAACTAGAGGCAGTACTACTGCTGCTGCTGCTACCCTCAATAAATGCCGATTCTGTACCAGGGATAACTTCATCTACCGAGTATTCGTCTTCTTCCTGTACATTGCCAGATTCATCAACAGACAGTGACCTAGTTTTAACTTTATGGACAACACGACTACTGACTACTTTACGTTTGACAACAGTACCATCATCGAGAGTTGTCTCCACTTCTTCTACATCTTTTACTATTGTTGCCGGCTCCTCGAAAATTTCCACAATGTCTTCTCGGGTTGTACCTGGAACATGTACATCACCTTCAAAAATGTCTTTTTCATCAGAGTCTGATTTTAGACTTCGGTGAACATGTTTTAACGAATGACGCCTTATTTTAGAAACTCTATGAACAGTGCCATCTGGTAGTATTTCCTCATCCTCTTCATAGTCGACCACCTCCCGTTCGGGCCCTTCAGTTTCAACCATTTCTAAATTCGGGGCAGATTGTTGTTGGATTGTGTGCATCTTAGTGTGGCGAACTACAGTGCCATCGGGAAGGGTCTCCTCGTACATGCTTTGTCCACCAGACAAGTGAGGATCAAATACTGTAAGGGAAGGAAAACATTGAAAAGCAAGGCAATGTGATTAAATGTAAAATAACCTGGCAAAATATCATGCAGAAAGGCTTAGCATGCACACAACTACTCCTATCTATAGCTGTCAACTTATTGTAAAGTTTTAATTTTTGAATTAAATGACTGGAAACCCATATATTCTAAATAGTCTATTTTTGTTGACATTTTATTTAATGTTTTTAACTTACACTGGATTGATGTGTGGACCCCTGTGAAAAATATAAACCTAACAAGCTGTTGCCAAAATCAATAATGTCAATCTATATATAGATTTCCCAATCATAAGATGATAAAACTTTAGCATAGTACATATCTGGAGATAAAAGTCAGCCAAAATCTTATTCCATTCAGAACTTTTAATTTATTCTATACATTCCTCATAAAATTTGAAGTACATGTATACAAAATTTACTTTATCATTTTGAAACACGTTTAAATAATTAATGTTACAGATACCCAATTTTTTTAATCACAAAGATATAACACAATACATCATTTTCCCTAGAACTTGATTTGTAATAACTATACTTTTTCATAACAATAAATTTCCTATTGTTACATAAAAAATGCAGTAAGGTGATTAGAATGCTGTACTGTGATAGAAAAATTTTTTACCTTTAATTTAATAAAGGGCTACGCCAGGTGCAGCATGATACGACCGCAGCATGTCGAATACTAAAATTTGAACAAGTGTAATTCTAAATGAATGAAGACACAGTAAAGAGCTTGATACAGTAATTAAATGGACACAATATGGAGCTTGAATCAGTTGCAATTTTGGCCCCTTTGGCCCCTTTAGCTCAGAAACCGAAAAAGCTATGCCAAATTTGTTGACTTACTACTGAAAGCTTATATCAAGAAGAATCCAAAGAAAAAAAATCTGATCGAAATCCGATGAATAATAAGGATTTCAAATATTTCGAAAAATTACAATTTTGGCCCCTTTGACCCCTTGTAGCTGGAAAACGCAAGAGCTATGCAAAATCCGCTGCCATACTACTGACAGCTTACATCAAGAGGAATCCAAAGAAAAAAAATGCTATTGAAATCCAATGAAAAATAAAGATTTCACATATTTCGAAAATTTGCAATTTAGGCCCCTTTGACCCCTTGTAGCTCGAAACAGTAAGAGCTACATAATATCTGTTGACATACTACTGAAAGCTTATATCAAGAGGAATTCAAAGGAAAATATCCCATCAAAATCCAATGTAAAATAAAGATTTCACATATTTCAAAAATTTGCAATTTAGGCCCCTTTGACCCCTAGTAGCTCTGAAATGGTAAGAGCTACGCAAAATCTGTTGAAATACTACTGAAAGCTTATATCAAGAGGAATTCAAAGAAAAAAATCCCATTGAAATCTGATAAAAAATAAAGATTTCACATATTTCGAAAATTTGCAATTTTGGCCCCTTTGACCCCTTGTAGCTCAGAAACAATAAGAGCTACGCAAAATCCGTTGACATACTACCGAAAGCTTATATCAAGAGGAATTCAAAGAAAAAAATCCCATCGAAATCCGATGAAAAATAAAAATTTCAGGTAATCAGCAAATTTGCAATTTTGGCCCCGTTCGGCCCCTCATAGCTGGGAAAGGAAACAAGTTACCAAAAATATAAAAGTTGAGCGCTANNNAAAAAAAACTGCATCAAAATCGGACAAAAAATGAAAAAAATAGATTTTTGAAATTTCCCCCTTTTGGGACCGATTTATCTCATTAACGGTACACGTGACATGAAATCCGTTGACACACTTCCGATTAGAAATTTCCTTAGGATCACACTGAAAGAAACTCCATCAAAATCTGATAAATAATAAATATTCTACAGCCCAATATATGAAAACACCTACTTTGGCCCTTTTTGGCCCTTTTTTAATAAACGGGCGTGGCCACAATACCCAAAACCAATCCCAACCTTCCTTTTGTGACAAGCAACATTATGTTAAAATTTCATAAGGATTGATCAACTAGAACTGAAGTTATCGCACGGAAACGAAGTGTCTACAGACGCCGACGCCACTGCCTACGACGCCGACGCCAGTATCATACCAATATACATCCTCAAAATTTTTTGCAGTCGTATAAAAATAAAATCCAGTTAGGTTTCATTTGTTTATATATATTTTGTTGTAAAAATGTTTATCATTGATTATCCAACTTTTACTTGCAGTTTTTTATGGCTATGTAAATTACAAACTTATGATATTAAAACCTTTGGCCTAAATTTACTTTTGGGGTTCAATTATAAAAAGTCAACCCCAAACCTACAGCTTATGCAATCCCAAGCACACAGCCTACAGCCCCAAACCAGTGACCTATGCTAGGTGGCATTCTGACAAAGCCTATGGTGCTAGCTGTCATTCTGACACAACTTATGGTGCTAGCTTACATTCTGAAACAACCTTAAACTCTAAATGGCAAATTACACTACCTCCTTTAGTTAGCAAGACCCTGATATTTTTTTTCTGTATAAAATTTTTAAAAAAATGATTGTGACCAAAATGCAAGTCTATAAGAAGGTACAAAATAATACTCCAAGCTGACTGTTTCTCTACAATAAATCCTTAAAGCTCTTTTTTTCTACAATAATATACAAGAAAATAAACAGCAAATAAATAAAAACAACTGAACTTGTCAATAAATTATTCCATGACCAAAATATTATATATAACTATTGATTAGTAAAAGCAAAAAAGCCACTACAAAATGTTAATACCTATGTTATGTGTTCAAATCCATCCTACAAGTTGATTCTAAATAAATGCAAAATTGTTATATTTTTTTTTACATATTTTATATAATTTTACTCCTATATTTTCATATATCATAACAGGGATGTGGGATATGTTAAGATACTATTTTCAAATGCAAAATTTCTTATTTCTCATGCAAAAACAGCAAATGTGCATAAAATAATGCGACCATCTCCAACTTCGTCCAAACAATGTATAAAAGTAAATAAAATCCAAGCCTTATAAAGCCCTCTTGAATAAACAACCACATTTTTTTACCTTTATCATCCCCGTCACTACCCAAGACATGCCTAGTTAGTATTTCATACTGTTCTTCACGTTCTATTTGTCTGGCTAAGTCATACAACTCCTCCACGACATCAGTGCTTGTTACACTGGATTCGGATACAGATTTAAACCCTGCATTGTCAGGTTTTAATCTCTTTATAGCCAGTTCATCTGATGACAATGAAGATTTAGTTTCAGTTTCGTAATCTTCCCCTCTCTCACAGTAAAAACATTCTTCTATGACTGGGATGTCCTTGTCAGAAGTTGTACTTTTCTTCATAGCTACTTCAGTTCCACTTAATGTGGATTTTGAAACTACTTCAAACTGCTCTCCTCGTTCACACTGAACAGAAGTAATATCTTCAAATGATGATGCTGAACTCAACTCTTCAAATGGTGACCTTGAACCTTCATCTCTTTGTGATGATGATGAGGAGGAGGAGGTGGAGGATGATAACACAACTTCACTAGTGTCTTCCTCATCTTTCTTGACAACTGGAAATTTATCTTTTAAGATGTCTCCCCCGTCATCTATACGCCATGTCCTGACAACAATATCGTCATCTTTGGAAGAAAAATCCACATCTTGGGGACAGACAATATTATTTTGATCCTCCTCTGCTGATAAAAACGTGACAAATAATTATAATTCCATACACAAATACAATAAGCAGCAGTAGTGTAAAGATTCTTGCTCTCCATTCCATGCTATTTATAGGTCAGTAGTATAGGGATTCCTGCTTCCATGCTAATAAAAGATCAGTAGTATAAGAACTATTGTTTTCCATTCATATATAGTTTTCAATGCTATTTATAGATATGGAGTAGAGACCCCTACTTCCATTCCATCGGTATTTTTTTCATGCTTGATATAGATTCCAGTTATGTCTTTATTTATACACCAGAATATTGCAGTTAATAAAAAGACAACAAAAACATATCACAACATTCAAGGTTACCATGGCAACATGCAGTAATAGAGAAAAAGGTAAAAGAACAAATAAATGACAGCCTCCAAACACCATCTGAACAGAGGGAATAACTCAGTTAAAGCTTCAAATTTCTCTACAATGATAATAGCCAATCTTCTATTACTTCAATTTTTGTGATATGTTTTGAACACTTCTTTTAATCTTCACATATTTTTAACATTAACAGGTATATATTTTGTACTATGACACTGGGGACATATAACCATGAACTGTGGAAAGGATCAAAGCAATAGTATAAAATAGCATATCAATGGAACTGCACCAAGAACAACCATACTCATATACTGAACAAACAGCACCCACTGAATAAGTAGGCCAACCGACAAAATGAAAGTTAACAGTCCCACTGAATAAATAGGCCAACCTGAAAATGAAAGTTACCTTATAATGGAAACAGTTCTGAGTGTACATACTTTTCTAGCCAAGATTAACAAAAATTTAACCATGGAGAGTTCTCAATAAGACACTCAAATGAAACAAAACTAAAATTTGACCTATGTATTACTTATGATTAAACTGTTTCAAGCAAGTGAGAAAGCAGTCATTATAAGTTATATACATATATAATATGCCACACACCAGCCATATCATATATAAAGTAAAAATAGAGTCTTTTTTTAGGTCAATTCATATAAAATGACATTATAAAATGAAGGTCTTACCAACAGGACATATTAAAACAATCACACAAATTTAAATAGCTCCACACACACTTGATTAAATCAGGACACAATTAAAGTGATTAAGTATATGTTTCAACTATATTTGTACTTCTTCATACTGATACTTGTTATATATTCCATCAACCCCACCCCCTCCCCTTTTACTGCCCCCTCCTCTACATTCAGTTTTCACTTCTTCATAAGAATTCTACTTGTGTTGTACTAAAAATTCTGGGTATTAAATTGTTACCTAAAACAAGTCACTTCAATGTTTTACTACACATATAACAAATGGATGTTTTACAAGTCAAAAATGGCTAAAAGTCCAATTAATATGTTGACTTAGAAGAAAATTCAAATCAAAGAGAAAAACATCAAATTTGAGAAATGACATGGAAATGGTAATCAAACACTATTTATGTGAATTTTATCTGAAGCATTGATAAAATTTTTTTTGAAATGTGTCCATAGGACACAGATGCCCCCACCAGAAAGTTATCGGCATACAAGAAGTAGATAGACTTGAAAAGGGGAGACAGGGTACACCTCATCATATCAAAGCTTCAGACCACAAATCAAATCATTACTGCATATACAAGCTCAGAAATCCTTGACAAAAATTTCAGACCTATGTACATATAGATGGAGGTATGGACAAGGGTAATTTCCAGACCTATGTACATATAGATGGAGGTATGGACAAGCTAAATTTCCAGACCTATGTACATATAGATGGAGGTATGGACAAGGGAAATTTCCAGACCTATGTACATATAGATGGAGGTATGGACAAGGAAAATTTCCAGACCTATGTACATACAGATGGAGGTAAGGCCAAGGGAAATTTCCAGACCTATGTACATATAGATAGAGGTATGGACAAGGGAAATTTCCAGACCTATGTACATATAGATGGAGGTATGGACAAGGGAAATTTCCAGACCTATGTACATATAGATAGAGGTATGGACAACGGAAATTTCCAGACCTATGTACATATAGATGGAGGTATGGACAAGGGAAATTCCCAGACCTATGTACATATAGATGGAGGTATGAACAAGGGTAAAACTTAATGCCCCCATTGCCTAACAGCAGGGGCATAAAAATTAAAATTTTGTTCCACATAACTTGTCCTTATGTCTTTTTATCATTCAAGGCTAATTCCTCTGGGTAAAGTCCTGATTTTACTTGATTAAGCTGAACTAAAGCATCTAAATAAAATTATTACATGTCAATTTCCATATCAGCCTTGGTATTAGCCCAAAACTCCCATACTCAACTAGAAGGTGTAGCCTGAAGCCTGATATGGGACGAGAGTTAATACCGAGGACAATCAGGAACATGACCATCAATTTATCCTGAACCCAAGAAACAAGCAAGCTTACTTTTCAACATCAAGAGAAAAAGAATAGATTCAAGATTCAAGACTTTATCAATCAAAACGACTAATATCTGCTAATTGATGATGCATTTGACAAGAAGTAGAAAATGAAGACGAGAGTAAAGCTTACTGAAAGTTCATTGTTTTTCACTTCAAGTAAATATTGTATCCTTAAAGTTTGATATTGCCTTTAAATTTATCAAATAAATGAGCATTTCAATTCTATAAACAGTGTTTTTAAAATAGCTTTCCATTGAATGTATTATTATAAAGAGTATGATAATATAAGAAATGTAAACAACTGATACACGAAATAGAAAGCAAAAATTTCCAGTAGACAGAGAGTTTTATATAGCTGTTGTATACGATCGCTATCACTATTAGATAATGCAGTAATTATGTTTATTGCTGAATAACATCTGATTATATATTCAAAATTTAATAAAAATCTTTTTTTTAAAAAAGAAAATATATGCTGTTAACATGTTTCAAAGTGTTATTTGCTCATCATACTATACTTGATTTGGAACATCATTGCTTTTCATTTTACATTTTTCTTTAGTTACATGTATTTTTTGACTTTTTATATTTGTGATTTTTGCTGTGTTTATCATTTTGAATCTGTCTATCAGAAGTTTACACTTGTTTTGACATATTGTTTGCGATTTGTTATAGTTTTATTCATATTCATCAGAACATTACAAATGTTTCAACATGTGACTGGTATTTGTATCCTCAAGTTATGCTTGTAATTCATAATGCTATAATTCAACTGAATCATGATGTATGAAAATTCTCACAGATTGTGGTAAACAACTTGAATTTCTTAATTTTTTTTTTTGACAATTTTCACCAACTGCATATTTTATAACTTAATATCAGTCTGTTCATAGACACTAACCAGAAATTTTGTAAATGAAAACATCAATTGTAATTGCCTTATCTTGAATGACATTGATTTTTGCATGTTGTGTGCTGCAATATCTGGCAGGATTTATTAATATTCAGCTGGATTATTGTTTTTTTAATGAAGTTTTTGTTTTATTGGTGTTTTCTTTCATTATGGTATTAGTCTAGCTGTTAAAATGTGTTTCTTTGAATCATGTACATTTTTGTATGTCTTTACAGGAACTAATACTAACATAAAACATAGTGTGGCTATAAATGCACGTATAAATTTTTTGATGCATTAAAAGCACTTATTCAGCACAAAAACTTGTGAGAAAACACAACACACAACTACACTGAATAAGCGTGCTTCAACCAGAACAGACTCTCCCATTACCAAGAGTTAAATACCTGTATCAAAGATTGTTTTGTCTAATGACGACTGTAATTCTTCCTTTGAAAATGCATCCTTTTCCACCATTTCAAATCTCTCCTGACGTTCAATCTCTGACAGAACTCGAGCTTTCCCTTCATGTCCTTCACTGGATAATCCTGAACTATAACCACCACTCTCTGAGCTTGAACTTTTATGTATCTTCTGTTCTGAAGATTTACCCTCTGAACTTGAAGAACTTGACCTTGACCTCTGAGATGTTATTTCTTCTATTTTTACTTCCTTTACTTCTGTAGTGGGTCTCTCTTCCTGGATTTTCACAACTTCAGTTTGAGTGATATTGACCTCACATCCTGGTTGGGTATCTTCATCGTCAGAACTTGAGGATGAAGACTTGGAGATTGTACGTTGTTTTTCAATGACAAAACCCTCCATTTCTTGTGGTATGACCTGTTCTCGTGAGGGTATTCTTTCTCCTGTGGTCTGAGTGATACTGACCTCACATCCTGGTTGGGTATCTTCATCGTCAGAACTTGAGGATGACGACTTGGAGCTTGTACGCTGTTTTTCAATGACAACATCCTCTACTTCTCTTGGTATTACTTCCTGTTCTGAAGACGGCTTTCTTTCTCCTTTAGTTATCACTTCCTTTTTCGTTACTTCTGTTACTATTTCTTTACGATCTATTGTTTCTTCTTTTCTTATAGCCCCGTCATCCGAGCTTGATGAAGAATCCTTTCTCTCAATACTCTGCTTTTCTGTTTCTGATGGTATTTGGTCAACATTTGTTTCTTGTTTTGAAATTTCTATCACTTCCTTCTGAATTTTAACAGTCTGACCTTCATCCTCCGAACTGGAGGACGAGCTTGATTGTTTATCTGTTTCTTCTAGTTTTTCACCTTCTGATTTTTGGTCAATATCTACAATGTCAGTTTGTTTTGCCTGAACAATTTCTTTTTCAACTTCAAAAATGTCATCCTTTTTAGGAGCTTCGTCCTCAGAACTTGAAGAGGATGAACTTGATGATGAACGTGATCGTTCTTTTTTCTCTTCTGATATTTCTATTTGTTTTACATCAGGTACTTGGTCCACATCTGTTTCCATGACAACAGGTTTGGTCGACTCTAGCATTTGTTTTTCAATTTCAACAATTTCAACTTTTTTAGGAACCTCATCCTCAGAGACTGAGGATGAACTTGACGATTTTCTAGTATCAGTTTCTTTTTCCTCTGGTATCAAGTCCACTTCTGTTTCTTTTGTAACTTCAATAACCTCTTTTTCACTTTCAATTGTTTTTACTTTCATATCAGAATCATCTTCAGCACTTGAAGATGAACTGATTTGTTCTCTTTTTTCTTCATTCAGCATTACATCATCCTGAATTACAACAGGGCTTTTGTCTAAATCTGTTTCCTCTGTCTTTTTCGTCACCACTTCCTTGGTAACCTCAAAAACTGTATCCTTTCTTAAAGCTTCAGAGCTAGACAGATCCTTTTCTGCATCAGCAACAGGTTTAACTGAATCATCTTCATCTTCAGAACTTGATGAAGAGCTTGATGAAGATGAGCTCTTGCGATCTTTCTTTTCATCAATCACACTTTCTACAACATCTTCCCGGACTTCTTCCTCTGTTACGGTTTCTTTTGGTTTCAAGTCCTCATCCTTCACATCCTCAGTTATATTTTCTGTTACTGTAATTTTTGTAGTTTCTTGAGGAATGCCGTCAACCTCTTTTTCTGATTCAGAATCAGAAGAAGATGAAGAAGAGGAGGTTGTGATTTTTCTTTTACGAGTAATCTCCTGACCATCCTTTTGTCCATCGGATAACAAATCCTCCCGCAGACTTTCCACTATTTGTGCCATGTCAGGTTCAACTTGTTCTGGTTCATATTGTTGTGACTGTAGGGCAACATTGTCGGATGTGATTTGTCTTATATCATAATCTATTCCTCCACTAGGTGGAGCTGATGCTGCTACAGTTGTAGTTTCCACCTGTACGACATCCTCTCTGATCACTGCATCCACACCTGAAATTTGAATTAGTGCAAAAAATTAAACAGTGCACGACACAACATGAGTTACATGCAGACAACACAGTGTTTAGGGTTAAAATCATGATACACTATTATAACTACAGGATCGATGTGATATCTAAATATTTCTAAATGACATTGTGCCTAAAGTTCTTTTCAATGATTTGTAAGGGCTATTCCAGGATCAAACATTTACCCTATAATACGTACATTTGATATTCTTTATTTGTGTTGGCAGTCATAATATTAATGTACATTATCGGTATTTTTGGTATCAACATGACTGAAGAGACGATTTAAAAATTGTATGCATTAATTTCAGCAGCATTTAAGAATTTTTAATCCTGTTATGATCTGGAAAAGTCCTTGTCCTAAACATATTTTTCCATCTAGTTACTCCAAAGAAGCATGCTGTTAGATTATTTCTGATTAAAATATCTCCTTATATCAACAACAATAAAACAAAATCATGCTTTAAAGTTCTGAAAGAGTAAATATCTATATAGATGTTAATATAACAGATAAAATAGCTAATACATACTGCTTATTCCAGATAGATATAAAGTTCAGCTGCAGCTAGTGATCTCTCTGTAGTAAAAGCTGGCTCAGGGTGTAAAGCAACTAGCAAGTCTTAGAATCATTCCAGTTATCTCAGGAAAAAGTAGTGACCTTGCTGACACCATGTTATTAAAGCTATGTAATGATGTAATGATCAGTCATGATTTTTAAATCTTGTGTACATGAGTCTCCTTTTCAATAGGTCTATGAGCTCAAGATACACTACAAGTTACTTCAATGCCTATTTGTTCCAAAGGAAAGATGGATGATTTATGAATATGAAATTAGGTTTCATTTCTTGTGGTGTGGTGTGAAATGCCTGAATGGTTTCTTTCATATCTATTTTTGTCAAAGTTTTAGTGACTGTATAATTATTCATGTACAGCATAACAAATTTTATAATGCATTATGCAACTTGTGTATTTTGTATTGTGGAAATCATTTGTTCAAGATATGGTTGGAATGTTTGTTTAAAACAATTCTTCTGTATTGATAGTCCTATGAAGTTTCTACTTTAATTGCATTTAGTTTACACGTATAACCTGTTTTTGCACCGGATAAGGTCAGATTTCCAGGAATACACATTTGAATCGTGGTTATATTGCTTTGTTTGATCAATTCATTCTGTGTTTATTACTGTATTTTCATTATGTATAGTATTTTTATTTGTTTTGTCTGATATGTCACTGCTAATGAAAGAATTAGTTTAATTATCCAGCTAGAGGAAGTAGTATTATCAGCTAGCTATAAGAAGTAGTATTATCAGCCAGCTATAGGAAGTAGTATAATTAGCCAGCTATAGGAAGTAGTATAATTAGCCAGCTATAGGAAGTAGTATAATTAGCCAGCTATAGGAAGTAGTACTATCAGCCAGCTACAGTAAGAAGTATGATTAGCCAGCCATAGGAAATACAGGATGGCTATTTTACAAAATAGATATATTCTATAAGACAGGAGCCACACAAGAGTTGATTTAACTACAGGATAATGGCAAGTTCATCTACATGGCATCAGAATCATAAAACTGTCCAATCAACCTGCTCAACCAGGAACCAGAACAACTATATACACACACTGCCACCACAAAAAGTGCACTAACTAATATCCACACACTTCAACCGATTCCTTACACTTGTTTATTATGATAAAAATTATTGTTTTAACCCTATAAAATTTCAGTGTTTACTACTACTTGAAATTTTCTTCATGTTAATGTGAACAATAATATTTACCTATAAGCTTCAATTCATAAACCCGGTAAAACTTTAAATGAAGTAAAGTCTACTACATTGTATTTCTGAAGGCATATTATTACCTGATTATTTTCAGCTTTCAATAGAAGCAAATTCTCCCTCTTTTAATCCAAAAGGGTTTCGATTTTAGTTATATATTTCCATATCAAAATTACAATTAAATCAACATAGAAGTGAGAAATGGTTATTCAAATTCAATTATTAACTTTTCAAATATTAAATGATTGTTGTTTAATTTTTTGTAAAGCAACTTACATTTTAGAGGCAATAAAAATTTAGATCGTGTAACAAAAAAACTTAAAATAGACTAAAAGAAAATAACACACACATGCAAACTAAAATATAACTTATGGCAAGCAAAAAGAAACAGTTTGAAATATGAATGAGACAGTACACAGACAAAAAGCTCTGTAACCAAACAAAAGAAAGTCTGACAATCAGGTCTGCTCATTATAAATGTCCAATGTACAGATTTGTATAAAAAGGGTTATTTTTCAGTTAAAGGGCCTTTTTTCTATTTTTATACACAAAACACACCAAAAAAACAAAAAAGTAAATAAGAAATAAACATAAAATCAGTGAAATAATAATTTGAAATAAATAAACATAATTTTATCTACTTATCTTAAGCACCTTAAATTTTTAGTCATGAGTTACTGTTACTAAAGAAGAAGAATAAATACAAAATGTCAGAAATTTCCCTTAATAAGCAGAATTAAAGCAAAACAGAAAACAGTCATATAAAGCCAAAGTTGTGTGACACTGATGTTGAGCAGCGATTGGACAGCCATTCCATGACAATGAGCAAAGCAGATTGTCAACAAAAACAAGGCAACAATGAGATCTCCAATTTTATTGGAATGCCACATATTAGTGCAAAAAGCTAAATATTGACAAAGGCATACATGTTGTATTCATTATTAGTAGAAAACACAAAGTACATGCAAACTGTTTAATTATTTACACAGAATAAATGACAGTTGTCACTGTAATGTTAGTCTCTGTGGAATTCTAATATATTAATAATGCTTTATACTTTTGACATTTTATTGAAAACTAGAATTTTTTTTACAGAATTTTAATCCAACTGTTATTTATCCTTGAACAAGAGGCCAAATTAACATATGTAAATGAAAGTCTGTAAAATCCTTTTATTTTCTAGATATCTGTTCATTAAATTCTTTGTTTATATTATAATGTAACTCAAAATTATGTTAATTTGAAATACAGAGGATAATTTACATGTACAAATTACCATTAATATACTCAATTTTAAGTATAGATTAAAGTATTGACAAATTAAACCTAAATAATCAAAACTTAAATAATTTTAACTGACAGTCCTTTCTTTAATTATAAAACTTTTTCAAAATCATATTTGACCAATTTTTCTAGAATAATTATCTATTAACCAATCATTAATATTTGATTTACACAAACAGATATCTAGATATTACATAATTTTGTATTTGCATGACTTCCTTGCTCTATCAATGCTCAATATTTTATTATCATTGTTATATGGAGTAAAAGACTTATGTTTATAATATTTCCTACATTATCATGGGTTAATAAGCTTTATATAGTTAGTAATTTTTGAAAAAATGTCTTGGTATCGAACTTAATCAAAAATGACACGAAGATCTTAAAAAAAACTTTTTAAATGGTTTTTAGATTAACAAACCAATTTCTGGTGTGAGGAAATAGTATAGACATGTCTTTTTACATGTATATGGAGGGAATAATAATACAAACATAATAATGTACTTTGTCTTCAAATTTAAAAAAATGTTTCAAGTGGCAGTGAAAAAATTGACCTGATTGTTAAAAACTAATGAATATATGAATAGGCTTGGTATTATTATGCATATAAGGATATCTTACGTTAAAATAATTTTTATGATTCAATATATTGTTGATTATATTAAGCTGTGTAACAATATTAGCAGAAATATTTTTAAATTTCAAAAAATTATAAAATTTCTAAAAACTAACTAGAGATTAAATATTTAATAACTTCTAACATGTTAATGTATATTTATCTATAAGAAAAAAACAACAACAAGGCTTTGTTATTTATATAAACTCTCAGCTGCCAAAAATAATATGGTTTGCTGTTTGGAATTGTTCCTGTAGTCCATCATTCTCTTTTCAATTGTTATAGAGATTTTAAAACCAAGGTGTACATAACCTTACAAAAGTACGAAAACAAATCCCTGTATTAACAAATGACTAAAAGTGACTACATTGTCTCCGATTTGTAGGATCTATGCCTATCTTGACTTAAGAATCAAAATCTTATCACAAGAATTCATTTCCAGAGATTTAACCTCCATATTTCTTTTTTAATTCATAACATGCAGCTTGAAGCCGATTCAAAAAAAATACTCTGAAAACCTACAACCCACATAAACTTTTCTAAAACATTAAAAATATCTTCCAAATATGGGTATAATAAAATTTTAAAAAAAATTTAAAAACTATGATAAAAATGTGTAGAACAAATATATGTAAATATTGCACTTGTTTTTCATACAACCATATTAGTATTAAATGTGTTGTAAAAGTTCTGTAACATCTTGTATACCAATAGTCTGAAATTATCTATTTCTATTTTCAAATTTCACCCAAATTTTGAATATTGGAATTTAATGTAAATCTGATGCAAGATTTGGGTTTTGTGATTACTTTTCCCTCGAAAGTAGTTAAGTGTTGAAATTGAAACTTCTACGATTTTGTACTTTTCAACAAAGTTTTTTTATTTGAGAAAAAGATAATCTGAATAAAAAGACCCAACTGAAAATAAATGAGACATTTTTGTTTTCTATACTTAGAAATAGATAATTCAGTCTACAGAAAAACAATCCTACACATAAATCTTAGTCCACTTCACCAAATGTAATCAAATTAAATTAAACACACAAACAATCAATACATAAAACATTTACACACCAGTTTCCTCAGGGGCTTGGTCCTCAGGTGGTTCTTCCCCCACAGACAGACGGGCAGCAAGCTGATCTAAGGCTGCTTCACGTGCTTCCTCTGTAAATAGATAAAATATGTTCAAAATAAGGACAAAATATTTCCAGGAATGGGGACTATGTCGGAGAAACATCAATTTAAGTAAAATAATTAAAAAAATCAATTTTAAGTGCACATACAACATATTTTTTGAATCTGTAAAGGATTTAATTTGCACCTACAATTGAAATAGATCTGAACTTTAATCCTTTACAAATACAAGATGTATGTGCCATTAAATGTATTTTATTAACAAAAACAACTCTCATTTTTGAAAATACAAAGTAATCTGTTAAAAATTAAGAAAATTGTGTTAAAGATTCTTCATATCCTGCGAATAATGGGAAATATTTTAATTCAGATCACAAATCAGTTCTTTTTCCCTTTACTCCTTTTAGCTACAGTATTCGTTCGGTGATGTATTCTTTCTTTTATGCAGCATACTTTCTAAAAACATACCACTGTGTGCTTGTTGTATATGTCCTCATGTAATATTGTTATATTAAGTAACAATAAAACAATTCTACTTATAAACTGTACAATATTAATGATGCAGCATTCATCAATAATAATAAACATTTAATACTGCAAAGGAATAAACAACAATAAACGTCAGGACTTCCATTCCAGTATAGATAAACAATATTTAGTATTTTAATCCTTTATAGATAAAAAAAATAATACAAATGAATGATTTTTCACTCAATGAGATGTGTTATACATATGATATGATACAAGTTCTGCCAAGACCAAAATATTAAGTTTATTTGTAATGCGTCACTACAGAGTAACAGTCTGCCGGGAGACAGACTAAATAAAATGATTTCAGTTGTTTATTGATAAACAATTCATGGAACAGCTGTATTTCTATTGCATTAATTTATAAACAATGAAGAAATCTGAAAAATAGCTTAAATATTCATACATAAATTAAATTCACTGTATTTTTTTTTTTGCCACGTAGTTGTTAAAGCAGTCGGTGTAATGTGTTCTTTCTATAACCACCCATTTTAGTTTTCCATTTTGATTTATCTAATCTGGACTACTAGTTGCACTCAGATACAGATCTTGGTTATATGGTCATGATACCTGTGATGATCAGATGTCATCCCTAACGAAGCAATACTGATCAAAATTCTTTATAAATCAGTGTATGGATAATAAGATTTAAATGGTGCATATTACATTCCAATGAAATGAATCATGCAAACATAGAGATACAAAACAATACTATGCTAAAGAACAAAATATGACCGAGACACAGCAACTATTGGTGCATTTCCACAAAAACTCTTTAAAAAGTATTATTTTGGTTTCATTTATGCCTTTATTGTAAAAGCTGGACATAGTATTAAAGATGAAGTGAATATAAAACAATGGAAATAAAACAAAATAAGCAAGAGGTTCTCAAGAGCTTGTATCGCTCACCTGACCTTTGATTAACATAGACATTTTATGTTAAAGAGCCCTTATATATAATTAAACTATAAATCCAATATCCCTAATTAGTTAAAGGGGAGAAGACCTCTGTTAGTTTAACATTGGACTCCATGGGAAATACTAAGTTCCCCGCTGGCTGCCATGTTGTATATCGCGCTGACCTGAAAAACACCTTTTTGCAAGGGACCACTCAATGACTATTGCAGCCAAGTTTTGTTCCAATTGGCTCAGTACATTCAAAGGAGAAGATCTTTGAATGTGTTTTCCCATAGGGTCCAATGTTAAAACTATATCCCCCGCTGGCAGCCATGTTGAATGTAGTGCAATCCTGAAAAACACCTTTTTGTAAGGAACCACCCAAAGACTATTGTGGCAAAGTTTGGTATCAATTGGCTCAGTAGTTTCAGAGAAGAAGATCTTTGAAAATGTTTTCCCATAGGGTCCAATGTTAAAACTATGTTTCCTGCTGGCGGCCATTTTGAATATAGAACTGATCTGAAATAACACCTTTCTTGCAAAGGACCACCTAATGACTATTTTGGCCATGTTTGGTTCCAATTGGCCCAGTAGTTTCAGAAAAGAAGATCTTTGAATGTGTTTTCCCATAGGGTTCAATGTTAAAACTGTGTCCCCCTCTAATGGCCATGTTGATTGTAGCGCAATCCTCAAAAACACCTTTTTTGTAAGGGACCACCCAAGACTATTGTGGCCAAGTATGGTTCCAATTGGCTCAGTAGTTTCAGAGAAGAAGATCTTTGAAAATGTTTTCCCATAGGGTCCAATGTTAAAACTATGTTCCCCGCTGGCAGCCATCTTGGAAATTGCGCGGACCTAAAAAAAACGCTTTTTGTAAGGAACCACCCAAGGACTATTGTTACCCAGTTTGGTTCCAATTGGCTCAGTAGTTTCAGAAAAGAAGATCTTTGAAAGTGTTTTCCCATAGGCTCCAATGTTAAAACTATGTTTCCCGCTGGCAGCCATCTTGGAAATTGGGCGCACCTAAAAAACACCATTTTTTGTATGGGACCACCCAAGGACTATTGTGGCCAAGTTTGGTTCCAATTGGCCCAGTAGTTTCAGAGAAAAAGAATTTGAAACGTTTTTTTCCATAGGGTCCAATGTTAAATTTTGGTCCCAGCTGGCGGCCATCTTGGATGACATACAGACCTGAGCGACACAATTTTTAAAGGAGACCACCCAAGGACTATTGTGGCCAAGTTTGGTTTCAATTGGCCCAGTGGTTTCAGAGGAGAAGATCTTTGAATGAAAAGTTTACATACGGACAGATGACGGACCCAAAGGGATTGCAAAAGCTCACCCTGGCATAGCCAGGTGAGCTAAAAATGTGATACTTTGTGCAAGACTTCTGAACTTAAGATAATAAAAAATTATCCCTGCTCAATGCTGCAGTCTCAATAAATCTTGATATTTTTCTGTTATTTCAAAACCCCAAAACAGATATAAAGATTTGAATAAATACACCTATCATTATATGATTTCCTGAGAATCCATCTCACATGTCCTTTTTGGTCTCATATATCTGGGTAAATATTTCTCATCAAAGGATTAGGTATGAAAAGGGCCCTATTTGGCAAAAAGTCATTTTTTACTGTTGACAACTCATGCACTCGATTCTTTTAGGTATGATCACTCTTGTGTTTGGTATTTTTGGTACTATTGCTCTCAATATTCAAGAGCAGCATGATCACTATTGCTATCAGTATTCAAGGTCAACAAGAACATCTCAGAAGATTCCATGTTCAGCCATTACAAAAAGAATTTTTAAGTAATAAACAACTACTGTATAATACCATTATAGAACCTGTAAAATACATCGGCACACGAATACCGAAGCAAGAAAAGGAAATTATGTAAATGTATCAGTGAGTTAGATATGCTGTACTGCATGCAAATCTATCTTTAAAGCTATAACCATGCAGTAGTCAATTGCAATACAGAAAAATGAACAAATGTTAATACCATCTAGCTTTTTATAATCAAATTAAATTATCAAATTATTCAGATTTATAAATGTAAAAATAAAGAATACATACATTGAAAAATAGACAACAACAAAAGCATTACTGAAGGGCATTATTAGAATATTATTACCCTATATTAAAGAAGAAGTTTATACTGTTGTATAGGGTTAAGATTTCCACCAAAAGCCAAATAACACACCAGAATATAACTTTAAAAATAAAGAAAAATAACAGTCCAGTTTTAATTGTGTAAAGTGTGTGTAAATAATAAAACATATAAAAACCACCAAAAGCTGACTAGAAATACCTTCCAGTATTTCTGTACGGATAGTTGTACCCTGAGAATTAATTATGGTCGTTTTACGTATCGTTCTAGTTGTATTGTCGTCAACTCGTTCTGTATATGTTTCTACAATTTCCGTCGTCTCGTCGCACTCCTCCTCCTCAGAACGATTATCATCTACATAAGCAGCATTTAAATAGAAATAATTCTTAATATCTATGTCTGATATCTTTGCTCCTAATTTGAGTTATTCTATGATATATTTTTTTATAACAATACATCCTCAGCATTGAAAAAACAAGATCATTTGTCTGTAGGTTGTGGATTATCTGCCAACTGATTTATTGCAATAGATACCCAAGTTAAATTGCCTATATTTTAGTCAAGGTTCACTGTTAATGACTTTATAAGTCCTATCAAAAGTGTTGATATATTCATTATTCATCAAATATTGAAATAAAGGGCATGACTAATGAATCATCTATAAATGGGCCTTGTATTGGATATACGTATCCAAGTAGATAACTTATGTCTGAAGTAAACCTGCTCACATATTAACGAACATTTATGAAAGCATTGCAGAAATTCCTGAAAGTAGTATAGTATGCACATCTTCACCAGTAACATGAAAAAAAATCCTACCAAATACCAAAGCAATCTGCCAAACAGTTTCAGAGTAGTTGTGCTAACAAGATATTTTGGTAGTTTCACAGAAAAAAAGTGGGCAAGTCCCATAACTCCTGCAAAAATTGTTTGATTGTTATAGTGGAAAGTATGTATATCTGCATATCATGGGCAACAATCCTACAAAATATGAAAGTAACTGGTCAGAGTAGTTGCGCTTACTAGGTGTATTCTGGTTGGTTAGAAGAAAAATAATGAAAATATCGTAGCTCATACAAAAATAGTCTGGAGAGGTAAATGCGGTGGTGATGTATGCACATCTGCACATCAAAAGCAACATCCTACCAAATATGAAAGCAATCTGTCCAGTAGTTTCAGACCTTCTGTATAGGCAACAGGACAAGCAAATTCAATCTTTCAAAAATAACACAGGCTATGTTTTCAGCCTCTTCAAAAATTAATCATAGCTTTAAAAGGAACAATTTACATGCTACCAAACTTAAAACTCCAGTGCTTGTTAATTATGCTGATTACATGTATAAGCCTAAACTTAAATTATCATGGCATATTTGATGCTCAAACATAAACTGAAGTCATGCTATCATTCATGTTTATACAATATTCTTAATAGTATTTGTTCCTGAAACAAAAATGCTAGCTCGGTAAGTAAGGAAATGTTCCATATTCACACCAGGTAATCATACACTCAGAACTGGAGCTGGATCATAGGTCAATACATTAAATTCAAATGTTTTGATTGGTCAATTTTGAAATTTTGATTCATTTGATGTGGGTTATTTTAACACCACCGTCTTTCATGTCCAAAATTTACTAATCACAAATTAGAATTAGATAAAGAATAATTACAGAGTTATTAGTTCTTACATGAATCCAAAGTTTAAAACATTTTCCTCACTACATAGAGTGAAAACATAATATCACTGGTAATAAATTTTAAAATAATGTGAATTACCCTGATGTTTACATGTACTTTTCCTTTATGCTATGAAGATTTTATAACATACATATAAATAGTTAGTTATTATTAGTAATGTGATAACTTAATTAACAGAAGTCCACATCAAAAATTAATCAATATCCATGTGTAAGTATGAACTGTCCTCAAAATTATTTAGATATGTTTAGCCCTATAAAACGTCTCCATGTGGAATTACTCACTTTTCTCAAATTGAGTTTCAAAATCTAAATATATGTCCTTACTTGAGAATACAAGAGGTGGGTACATCTTACAAATACACAGAAAACGTGGACTACTATTTCTTAATTGCTAGATAAACAAAATGATATAATAATAGTAATATAAACATAGTAAGATCATAAAATAAAATTTTAAACATGGCTTCAATGGTTTTTTTCTTTTTTTAAAATATATTTCCAAAGTAAACCAGATTTATTCGTAGAAAATCAAACTGGTTCCTAATTTTTCCTGACACGTGTAAAATCACAACACTAACAAAGTGATGAAAATGTTAGCAAATGTCACTATTCTAGCTGCTGCTTTCTAATAAATCAGAAGCCCTTTAATGTAACTAACATGACAATCACACAGTGACCACTGTCGTCTCTTAAATTGTCTTTACATGGGAAATGCAATACATGTAATTTGTATTCCTCAAATATTTCTGCTTTTGTAGCGTGTACAAGGTGTTGGAATATTATAGAACAACAAGGAAAGATTGCCCAATAGACTAGTGTACTTCATACTGTTAAGGATGTATTCTTGTCTTGTTTCAGTCTCATTGAAATCTCGTTTGGAAATAATTTTAAAATAACTTATATTTTATGCACAATAGCATCGAATTATAAAAAAAAAAAATGTTTATCTTTAAATTGTGTCTAAAAATTATTCTATTCTATCAAGTAGTTTCAGAGTTATCTCAAATTGAAGATTTATGCCCTATAATTGGCTGCTGTATTCATGTCAAATATTCACAAAATAGGCATTGGGTTAGAGAAAGACATTTAAGAAAAAAAATAAGCGCTTAAGATTTATTTTTGCTTATTTAAAAATAGTGTTATATATTTTTGCAATAAAAACTCACAAAACAAATGAAGTTTAAACCATTACCTGTTTGAAAATTTAGAAAATCTGCATTTTTAGGGAAATATGGAAATGCTAAAATTGAAGCATGAAAATGGGTTCTTATATCAACACCAACATATTTGGGGCTGAATTTGTTCATTCCTTCTATTTACAGCTTTTCAGAAAGTATAAGAAAAGGTTAAATACTCTAAGCTGGAATTTCTCCATGAAAATAGTCAAAAAATGCACAAAAATGCCTAAATATGAACAAAAGTGCTAAAATTGGTCACTTTCAAACATCTGTAGCAAAATAATTTACACAGCAACCTATGAATTTTTCTTTATATATTGAATTTAAAGGGTAAGAACATTGAAAAAATCCAGGTTTGAAAAAAGTTTAATACTTTAAAATTTTGGCTCCTTAGGGTACTACGGTGAATCTAGGGATCTGTAACAAGTAAAACATTTAAACTAATTCCATATTACTGCACACATTATTGAAACAATTACCAATCACCATATACCCAAAGCAATACTTTTTGTGGTAGGGGTGGGGTAGAAAAAAAAACTTATATCCAAAATGTTTTGAGGGAAGGGTTTATATTATAACCCTTTGAAAATTCCTTGCATACATCAAAATTCTAAAACATTGTGAAATCTAGCCATCCCCTTCCTTTCTGAAATCTAGCCATCCCCTTCCTCAAGATATATTATAAATTCTAGCATGAATACTTAACACAATCTGTTAAACTATTACCAAATCATGGCTTTAAAATAAGTTTTTATGGACAAAAACAATCTATACACAGCAACTAAAAATAGACAGTGTTATAAAACTTCAAACCACACCAAATTCTACTTATTTATCCGAAACACAACTCTGTACCTGTGTATGTTTCTTCAGGACTCGGAGGTGGGGTACGTAACCCTTCTTCATCTTCATAATCCTCTACAAGTATCATAGTGTGAATATCATTTATCTTAAAATTGGAAAGGGAGACCATCACCTAACTTCACACACACACACACAAAAACTTAGCAAAATGTTGAAGTTATGCACAATTCACACAAATTAGCCAAATCTGTGTAAAGTGTAAAAAAGCATTTAATTTGAGTAAATTGTAAATGGGAAAACTGCTTAGTGTAATATCAGTCAAGATTATTAGAGGTATACCAAATTATTTCCCTTCGAGATCAGTCTTCTGTGAATACATTTGAGATTTAATAAAATTCGGCTGGCAGTTTTATAAGAGCTTGCCAGATTGACTGAAAGATGATCTGAAAAAAAAAAAAAAATTCCATGCTTTGCATTATCAGAGATTCCTGGAATATCATCATGTTTTTTTTTTCGAATTCGATTTGTGAATTATTATTATTTCGAGATTGGAATGTTGTTTCTCATGGTAGTCAATTTTATGAATTTGACTGAAGATTTTTGACAAGCAAAGCTAGCGATTACAAAATGAAATCTCAAGTCTACTAGATGATTGTCATTTTTGCAGAATGAAACCTTATTTTAAATGGTTTAGCCTGCAAACAATGTCAGACTATTGGACTAACACTTTTTGATTTTTTAAAAGTCCTACTGTCAAAATGTTGGTTTGTCCACTGGAACGATGCATTTGAGGAAGGCAGGAAGATGTTCAAAATAGGTTAAGTCAATACTATTTACTTGGGTAGTTTTCTCTTGAAAAAAATTATATGAATCCCATCAAATGTAGCAGAGATAGTTTGACCAGCCTATTTAAGCTTGGAAAATTTTTAAGATATATCATACTAAACACTTCTGAAAAAAAAGGTTTGAAAAGCAGTTTGTCACTTTTCATTGAGTTTCTACCCCTTATAAATGATATGTGCAAACAGAATCTGTAAATAACTTTAAAAAAGGTTGCCATACTTTTTTTTATTAAAAAAATACACCAAAGCCAGACTACATAAGGCTTGAGAATATCCAAATGAATGCCATAGAGTGCTTGTAGTCAAGTGAGTGTGTGGAGACTATTAGTACCATAAAGTGTAATATACCATCATTAGTTAGAATGCAGCAGCTAAAATGTGACACGTCAACTGTAATATAGTGTTACAAAGACGTTGGTTGTTAGATTGCAGTACCTTGATAAGTATCTTTTTCTGCGGGACTGGGAGGTGGGGTTCTTAACCCTTCTTCATCTTCAATGTTTTCTGCAATTATTATAATTGGGATATTTAAATTATTTAACAAAAATTACAGCGAGAAACACAGTTGATGTTAATGGTGATCTATAACTCCTGTAAACAATTAAATAATACACAACCATATTCCAAATACTACATATTAACCATCGTAAAGTAAGTGTTATTAGTTCTAAAGCTTCTACTTTCTGTGTTCAGCCACGAAGTCTTTGAGTCATGCAGTGATTATGATCATTCACTGGTTGCTATACATTCCCTGATCACTTCCAAAAAGATCAATTTGCAATCAACCATAACATGTCATAATTCTTAGATAACACTTTAAATTATTATAATTGATTACCTCCCTTTAGTTAGAATAGCCATCGTGCAAAACCCTCACTGGTGTTGTAAATATCGATAACATTTCGTTTACAAATGAATTTCATTTTTATACATAAACAAATATCTACCCCTGTTATATATTTTTTTTCAGAAATAGGAATATTTAATGGCCCCTTTCTTTCAGATCATTGATGTATATCCATGATATAAATTTATGTAAAATCTTGACAGCACAGTATTGTTATTTATATATTCCTTAAATGGATAAATAAAATCCTGACACACACCTGCCGATTATCTCCTTTTATGGGAGTTTTCTCCCATGAGAACATCAAAATTACAATTTCAGTAGGCCACTATTTCTTCATTGCTTAACAAAAGAGTCATTGGTTTGTTGAATGATGATTGTTATGTAATGAAGAAGTTTAAAATACAAAAGTAAAGTGGATTTGTATCCCCTTTATGGTATCCTTTGAATAACTCGAACTAATGAAGAAGTTTAAAAAACAAAAGTAAAGTGGATTTGTATCCCCTTTATGGTATCCTTTGAATAACTCGAACTAATGAAGAAGTTTAAAAAACAAAAGTAAAGTGGATTTGTATCCCCTTTATGGTATCCTTTGAATAACTCGAACTAATGAAGAAGTTTAAAAAACAACA
>MJUU01013571.1:86456-103175 GCA_002080025.1 Modiolus philippinarum | reverse complement strand
TTCCTAATTTTTGTTTTTATAATTTCTTGTTTTAATCACATTTCTTGCTTGATTCGGGGTTCATATTCCTAATTTTTGTTTTTATAATTTCTTGTTTTAATCACATTTCTTGCTTGATTCAGGGTTCATATTCCTAATTTTTGTTTTTATAATTTCTTGTTTTAATCAGCATTTCTTGCTTGATTCAGGGTTCATATTCCTAATTTTTGTTTTTAAAATTTCTTGTTTCTGGTTGTGACTAAAGCTCTATTTTTAGAAACCAGCAAAAGTAGAAAAAGAAAGAAGTTTGACAGAATGTTGGAAATCGGGAGAGAAAAGTACTCCATGAAATATTACTCTCTTCCAAAATAAAACATGCATATTATTGATTAGGAAAATCTTGGAGGTTACATAAAACAGATATAATTTATAGGGTACCATAAGATGATTGATGAACAGGGAACAAGGAATGTGATGATGACAGGATTATCTACCTTGTCCATCTACTTGTTCCCGATCTTGTGCCTCATTGTATTTATCGAGCTGATCAATCAATTCAGAGAAGTCTGTGTCATGTTTTTCTACCGTAACTTTCTGATTGGCTAATGGTCGACGATGGTCTATTTCAACAACAATTTTATCATCTTTTGGTTCCGTGTCTAAGTGAATTGAAGAAAATAATTAGACTAAATCTAATCTAAACATACAACATTGAAATATTGAAATATATCTTTATGATTAGTTAAATTACTAACAATTAATCTTTTACTAAATGTTACATACAAAATTCTTCTCATGCATACAACAATCTTTCTATTTCTAGAAAAAATAGGAAATATTCAAAAAACATATCTAGAAATTAAGTTACTATCAAAAAAACAGGTTCTGTTACAATCTTATATAAATTAGTATTACAATAAATACACAGCATGCATATAATGGTTACTCAATGTATGTTACACCAAATAAAAACTCTTTGCATACTTGTATATTATCTAATACTTCAAAGGTTTAGTGGTTAGGATGAAACATCAGCAGTATGTGTACAGGAAAAAGTACCAGATACAACAAAATTAGGGATGATACAGTGTACTAGAAAGAAGTTTCATAAACAGCCTTTTGTTCAGCCTTTAGTAATAGGAATACATATTTATATCCCTTATATCAAACACATATCATGAAATGTGTAAAAATATACTTTTTGTTGGTATTTCCACTGTTTGTAGGTTTCCACATCATCTTACTAAATTTTAAGATATATTTCACTGTTTGTAAAACATGTCAGGTATTTGTACACTCACACACAAGCAGACACTAAGAACACAAGTCATGGCACTGATTTTAAATGATTTTATTGGGTCAATTTTGAAAATTTGGACACAAGTGATGTGAGTCTTACTCTGCAGTCTTTTGTGTCCATTCTTTAAAACTGACAAATCAAATCTTTCAAAATCAATCATTACTTTTCCACACTTCCTTAGTGTGTTAGTTCTGAGTGTACAAATGCCGTGCGTGTTGTCAATGAAAACATGTACAACAAAGAAAAACATGAGTTTACAACAGTACAAAATAACATGCAGTAAATATGAGTCAATTCAGAGATTTATATTTCACCAATAGGACCAGGTTCTGAAAGTGTGGAATTCATCTTCCTCACTTTCAAGTTGAACTGAAGTCACAACAGGGATAATACACTTAGACAATCATATTCTAAATTCAAAAGCATTTAAAAGTTATCAAAAGGCTTCATGTATAAAACATGTTTGGTGATGTTATTTGGTCTACTTTTGCCATGAATCCATGTCCGATGGCTTTGGCCTTATTGGAAAATTTATTGATATAAATGTCAGATGTTGAACATTCATAAATCTCCCCCTTTTTGCTCCTTTTATTATTTATCATTATAAATAAATATATAAACTTCTGAATTAATTATAACAATAAATGAAGTAAAAATACAGATCTGTAAGTTTATACACATCACTAATATTAAGACTTGAAAAAGAAAATTGGTTTGTCATTCTTCATAAGTTCTGAAAATTGCTGATATCTGACTGCCAAATAAAAAAGACCATCGGAAGGGTAATCTTAAACTGTTATATAAACTATTGACTGGTAAAATAGGGTCCATCTTTCAACAATAAGAACTTACAAATCTATATATAGATACACAATACACAACTTTTATAATGATACACAATACACAACTTTTATAATGATACACAATACGCAAATACAGAAAATAAATAAACTACACAACATGACAGGAAAGTTAGTTTGTACATAGGAAAGTCTCTTAGTAGACATTACCCATGAAAAGTTGACTTAGCGTACCATAAATATTTGTATCATTTAAATTTAAATGGAGAGTCTCTACGAATCCCTTACCCAGTTATAAGAAAATGTGACCCCATTGAAAGCCCTTACTGAACAATATTTGTAAGAAAGGATTGCTACTTTCCTGTTTTATATAAAAATACAATAACTGAAATGTAAATTCAGATATCATGGCATTTATTACTGTGAAAAATTTGATTTACTCCCCAATCTTTGTTTAAGGAGTAGCATTAACACCCCTTTCTGCAAAATATCAAAATTCTTCACTGGAAGTTGTAGAAGCATACTGTGGAGACATGAAAACAATTTAAATGCAACCATTTCCAAAAGACCCCCCCTTTTTTTATATCCTTTAATCAATGGGTGTTGATATCACAGTAATAAATAATGATATTCACTGAATAAACAGTTAATGATTAGTACAACATGCAAAGTTATGTGCAGTATACCACACCAACAGTATAAACCATGCATGTGGTACCTTGCTGTGTGGGAGGAGCTGACTGCTGACCAATAGAATCTACAAAAGATATGATCTCGTCTGGTGTTGGTCTATCCTGTTTTGTATGGACTATCTTATCTTCACTAACTGTAGGCTGGTCATCAATATCTATACATTGTCAAACATTCCAAGTTAAAATACATTGTTGACAGTTTATATACAATGTCAAGCATTCCAAGTTAAAATAAAGTGTAGATAGTTTATATAAATTGTCAAATATTCCAGATTGAAATAGTGTAGATAATTTACATACATTGCCAACATTTAACATCTACAGCATGGTTAGATATATATTTGTATGCAATCATTATTTGTATTGTGGTACTTTTTTGCCCATGTACAGTGGACAAGACATTATTAAAATATCTAAATCAGTCCATTGATGCTTTGATATGATTTCACAAACTTATTCTCCAAATTTATTTTGGATATACAGGTATTACAAGATAAACACTAAAAATTACAAGGAATAGCAAAATCTTGATCAAATAATTTTCTACTTGTTCATTTTTTACAATTTTTATTAACAATACAACTATGATTAACTTTTTTTGTTATTAGAAGACATATATAATTAAATATGAACAACAATTAAAGCCAACAAGAAACATCAGATTGGTAAACAGGTAAACACAGCCACTCTGAAGCCAAGACAATGTTACGCTTTCATTCTTTAAATAAGAAAACAGGACACTATCATATTCTGCTAAAAACTTCCAAATTTTCACATTTTTTACGTACTAGAAATCTTATTCATAGAATTGCCATGCAAAAACAAATTTACAATATTCCATGAAAATATGTGTCCTATTGAAAACTTTAAAGGATATTAAAGTTTTAAAAATAAAAATATCTTGTGACGACAATATTGCACATTATCAGATAGAAAGATTACATATATTAGTATTAGTACAGTACAGAAAATAGGCACATTAGTTGGTTAGACAACATGCAAAACTGGTTCTGTGAGTTACCAGTACTGATGTCTTCAAATAAATACAAATGTCATGAAATTTAGCTAAATTCTAACACAAATAGTACTGAGTAACAAACAAGGAACCAGTTGTAGACAGGGATTGATTATCTACCTTGACTGTCTACTTGTCCTTTTTCTTTTGCCTCACTATATTTATCTAGTTGATCAATCAAATCAAAGAAGTCTTCGTCTCGTTTTTCTACTTTCACTTCTTTTTTTGCTTGTGGTCTACGATCGTCTAGTGTGATAACCATTTCATCATCTCTGGTTTCCGTTTCTGATGGAATTGAATAAGCCAATCATATGCAAAGCATTGTTATAAACAACATAAACAAAAACAGTGATAATTTTTACATACATAATGATCACTGTTTCACGAACAACTGACATACAAGCTTGTGTTAATATACATAGTCATTCAAAATTCAAACAGCTGGTATCATTATCCATGTAGATGTGTTGTTCTAAATACAAAGTGTAATCTACAACTGATTTTTATTGGGTTTAACATCCAAAGCCAAAAATGCAAAACATATTATGCTAAGTTAGTGGCCACAATAACAATAAAATTCATTCATACTCCTTAATGCTAATGGCAGTGAAATTGTCATAGCAGAACACATTAATTTAATAGTAAGAACTTTTGTAAGTATATTTTTAAGGTAAAAGGAACAGTCTGTATTATATTTTAAAGCCCTGATCGATATCCAACATGGTAAGGGGAGATTTTCAATCCTGTACTCAGATAATCAATCTTCACATTTAACCTGTACATACTTATCCTATGTTTCAATTTTAGATAGGATACCATTCTTCTGTAAATTTCATAATTGATTTGATATTTAATTATATGTTGAAAATCGTGTATAAATATACATTGTTTCCAAATGCTTACCATGCTCCCATGATTTTTATACTCTCCAAGGGATTTTGTGTTTGTATGTATCTCCTTTTAAAGCTTATGTTTCTGTTTGTAATTTGGACTACATGAAAAATTTTCTAGGGTCTACATACCTTCTTCTAAAGCTTGTGGTGCCTGTTTATAATTTGGATTAAAAGATGGACTTAGATCTACATACCCTCTACTAAAGTTTGTGGTGCCTATTTGTGATTTGGAATAAGACCTACGTACCTTCTTCTAAAGTTTGTGGTGCTTGTTTGTGATTTGGACTAAGACCTACGTACCTTCTTCTAAAGTTTGTGGTGCCTGTTTGTGATTTGGACTAAGACCTACGTACCTTCTTCTAAAGCTTGTGGTGCTTGTTTGTGATTTGGACTAAGACCTACATACCTTCTTCTAAAGCTTGTGGTGCTTGTTTGTGATTTGGACTAAGATCTACGTACCTTCTTCTAAAGCTTGTGGTGCTTGTTTGTGATTCGGACTAAGACCTATGTACCTTCTTCTAAAGCTTGTGGTGCTTGTTTGTGATTTGGACTAAGACCTTCGTACCTTCTTCTAAAGCTTGTGGTGCTTGTTTGTGATTTGGACTAAGACCTAAGTACCTTCTTCTAAAGCTTGTGGTGCCTGTTTGTGATTTGGACTAAGACCTTAGTACCTTCTTCTAAAGCTTGTGGTGCCTGTTTGTGATTTGGACTAAGACCTATGTACCTTCTTCTAAAGTTTGTGGTGCCTGTATGTGATTTGGACTAAGACCTACGTACCTTCTTCTAAAGCTTGTGGTGCCTGTTTGTGATTTGGACTAAGACCTACGTACCTTCTTCTAAAGCTTGTGGTGCCTGTTTATCTTCTGTACTTGATGGAGATTCATCAGCAACTGATTCGGATTCCTGTAATAATACAATTACGTGTAAATCTTACAGATTTTGAAATGTACTCCGTGTGATTCTCCATATCCCATTTTGCTGTTTTATTACTTCAATATCATGCTGAAAAGGGTAGACTAAATGTGCAGGACAATAATCTTATATATCAAGTTTCTACTGCATTCTGTACTTCCAGACAAATGTCTAAAACCAAGCAAAACAGACTATACCTTTTGCTGCCCCTTATTGAAAACTTGATGAACTTTAGAGGTTTGTACCACTACTTTGTTTTAACATGTCAAATGATCTTCATGTCATGTATGTTTTCTTAAAATGTTCAGAATTTTACAATCAATTTCTAACTTTCTTGAAATGTAATACCTAACAAAATACCGAGGTTACCATGAATTTAGGATCTGCATATGCGCATTTCGACAACTAATGTCTCATCAGTACAGATCAAATCAAAACATGTGGAAATCCATGAACCGAAAAATGTTATATAGCTTATGGAGAACAAATTACCAATATGATATAAATAGGCAAGCCAAAATCAGCTTAGGACAGAGCTATGCGAGAGGTAGTGTAGTGTGCTAGATGTAGTGCTAATTTTAATGACTTTTCCTAACATTAAAACTAAAACTGACTGTGCTGTTCCATCAAAAATCAAATATTATTTATAAGAAGAGTCTACAATTAATTAGGGTTTTTATTACTTCAATCTTTCACTTTCTATGTATAACTGAAGTGATTTATCAAGTTTTCCAGGTTAAAATTAATGTTGTTTTGTCACCAGTGAAATAAAATATTTATAGACATTGTATGAAGTGATGTCACAAAATTGTCATTGGAGAAAGATGTATTGGTATACCATCATGTATGTATTAATTTTAACCTTCAAGTCTTGTAGCTTAATGTCAACAATTTTAACAAATCACCCACAATCTGTGTGCGTGAAATCTTTTGATTTATACTAGGGATGGCAATTTTACAGATATGCTGTAACCGGTTATTCGCAAAATCTTTCGACCGATTAACCGGTTAACCGGAAATATTGAATGTCTTCCAGATAATATGAATAAATAATTAAATTCGTTTCTCTCTTGCCGATCGTCATTTCAGGAAAATACTCCTGTGATCTTCTACTTTCGTCTTGGTTTATATAATAATTTTACCATTCTAATCCATAGATATTTTTCTTTCGTTCTTCAAACTGTACAAATTAGGTTATATAGTAGAATAACAAATTTTCTTGATGTAACTTATAGTTTACTTTATTTTGTGTATAGGCATGTCCAGTCCCCTTATAAATGAAGTGCTCAACCCCGGTGGTTAACCTTCAGGACATTATGATTTTACGTATTATTATACGTAATACTTGTTCATAAATTTAACAATTCTTGCGTATATATTTTGTGATGACAGTACATTATAATTTTATTAATTTATGTAAACTCTATAATTTCTATAGGTAGATAATTAGCAAATTAAGTTAGCTTATTAGACTTCTGTTGAAGACACTTTGATATGACTGAATAATTAAAAGTAATTATTTAATTATCCATTATGCATGTTATGTAAACAACTTGTCGGTTAATTGGTCTTTGATATGTATCCAATTAATTAAATAAATAAAAACGCCGATGTCTCATTGTACACATAACAGTATACAACTGAAATAAATTTTGACGTTGAGTACTCGAATGCTGATTTTGCTAACCGGTTACACCCTATTCGACCCATTAACCGAGTAACCATTACTCGTTGCCATCCCTAATTTTTAACCTCAATTCCTATAATACTGAAGTAGGCAAAATTAGAATCACACAAAGAAATCTAAACTCATTAAAATTGTTACACACAAAAACACTGTTAGATTAAAGGGATGATAGGGTTATTCTGGTAAAAACTTTGTGTATTGAGACCTAGATTTACTTCACAAAATGAATAATTCACATGCTTAAAAAATGAGGCAAATAAATGCCTTAGAAGCTAAATACTACCTTTGTTTTGTCTTTGAAAACAATTTTTTAAACTATATTTTTTTTCAACTGCTTAAAACATGCACAATCTTTGTTTCCATTTTCTAAAGACCAAGCTTTACCAAAAACTGAACATACACAATATAGCAAACAATTGAAAATTTTACTTTAGTCATTATACCACACTGAAACTTGTGCAAAAAAGTTTAATTCTGGTCAAACTAAATAATTTACAATGAACAAATCTTGACATCACATCTGATTAAAAAAAAACTTCAAACTAAAACATAATCAGAAGGAATACCTCACCTCAAATTCACCCAGCCTCTTATCATGCAAAAAAAAATAAATAAAAGTGAAAAATAAAAAGTGAAAAGTGATTTGTCATTACAGCATGCTTGTATGAAAGGAAACCATGGTTATTGTCTTCTTGTTCTGTCCATTCTTAGCAGTGAAGGCATTTATAATCAATCCATTTTGACCACTGTCAAACCTATTCCAGTCAATTTTAAAAATTGCTTCTATTTAAAAAAAACACCTTCAGTGAATTTTCTTTTCTGCTGATCAACCTGGTCATTTAAATCTATAGTTACTAAGGTGCAACCATTTCACTTATATCACACACATTAATGGAAAAAAATCCCAAGTAACTAAAATGATCACACCTGGCCAGCAGTAGACTTAAATGACCAAAATGAAAGAAAATTGATTAAGCATGTTTTATAAATAGGTAAATTTATTTTTAAAACTGACTGAAGAATGTATGTATTGAGCATGACCAAAGTCATATAAGATCTCAGTAAGCATGTTTACCTTCTTGTGTTTATGGTCCTACAAGTAAGAATTATAACAAACCAATATTTAATATGCTGCACAGCCAAAGGGCAGATTAAATCATTCATTTCTATACAGTTGCATGAAACCTAAAAACTTATTTTGTAGTGATTTTTCTATTGCAAATGCTTAGTCCCCCAGATTATAGTTAAACAGGGAAGGTTTTTTCTAGTGCTCCATTTTCATTGATAATGCAAAAATTATCTCCCTTGAAGACCAACCAACCAAGCCACAAAGCATTTGAAGTTGTAAATGTTTTGTTTGAAATGTAGTATACAAAACAATAATATTCAAAAATTCTGTAAATGATAATTGAAATCTAGTGCTTTTTTCTTCTGTTGTCTTTTTTGTTTTTTGTTGTTGTTTTTTAAATATGTCGTACATGAATTTAATATACAAAATTTGCGTAATAATATAAAGCAAAACTTTATTGATGGAAAATAAAATACCTTGACCATATCTTGTTCATCAAACTGTACATCTAAAGACATGTTCCGCTTCATTGAATCTTCTCTCGATATTCCTACTTCTTCTGTAAATGTGTCAAATCCTGTCAATAAATAATGTACATAGTGAATACACATTGTGATATATATTATTCCATAAGTATCAAGTTTCTTTCAAAGTTAGTTTTGCAAGCAAGACAAAATAAATGTTGTCTTTAAAGTTTTGGAGGTGAGGTGATTTGTACTTCTTTCATAGACAACTTAATTTTCATATGATTCAAGAGGGTCAATAAGCATAAATAGCAAACAAGAGGCTCTCATGAGTCTGTATTGCACACATCTACCTTGACTGACACAGAGAAAGTAATGACATTTCTAATAGGATTCAATATTAAACTTTGTTCCTCCTGGTGGCCACCTGGATTGGCTGCAGACCTGCCATACACATATTCTGCAGGGGTCCATCATATAGGTCTATTGTAAGCAAGTTTGGTTAAAACTGGAAAAGCGGTTTCATAGACCAAATTATTTTATTCTGATCCAATGTTCAACTACAACTTCCATGGCTGGAACTGCAATAACTTGAACACCATGGTTACCTTGAATCTATTTTGTGGTCTTTTAGATGGAATTTTAACAAGGTTAGACCTCTATATCTCAAACATCCCTTCAGCTTGAACTATTTTCATCCGTCCCTTGGGTGTTTGAGCTATTGAAGTTCGACTGTATGTTTGGGAGGGATCATCTAATGACCACTGTGACTAAGTTTGGTTCCAATTAGACACTTTATTTCCGAGAAGACGAACTTTGAATCTGTTTTCCATAAGATTAAATGTAAAACTATATTCCCAGCTGGTAGAGATCTTGGATGAGGTGTGTACCTGTCAGATACCTTTTTAGGAAAGTACCATCTAAGGACCATTTGTGAACAAGTTTCTTCTAATTGGACTAGTTTCTGATAACTTCTTTGAATGTGTTTCCAATAGGTTAGACAATGTTCCCTAATGAGGGTCATTTAGGATCAAGTACATCCTTGGCAGATATACCTTTTTTTGGAAGGGACCATGTAAAAGCCACTTTGAGTAAGTTTAGTTCTAATTGAACTAGTAGTCTCTGAGATAATAAACAAGGGGGGTCTAATGCTAAACTATGTTACCTGTTGGCAACCATCTTGGATGGGGTGTGGACATGCTGCACACATTTTTAAAGGGGACCACCCAAAGACTATTGTGACCAAATTTGTTTCGAATTGGCCCAGTGGTTTTAAAGAAGACATTTGAATGACAAATGACTGATGACAAGTGATGGCAAAAACTCAACCTGGATGAACCCAGGTTACATACAAACACCAAAACACACTAAGCAACCCTACCCGACTGTTTCATAGCAACCATACCTGACTGATCCATAGCTACCCTACATGACTGATCCATAGCTAACATACCTGACTGATCCATGGCTACCCTACCTGACTGATCCATAGCTACCCTACCTGATTGATCCATAGCTACCCTACCTGACTGATCCATAGCTACCCTACCTGACTGATCCATGGCTACCCTACCTGACTGATCCATAGCTACCCAACCTGATTGATCCATAGCTACCCTACCTGACTGATCCATAGCTACCCTATCTGACTGATCCAGAGCTAACCTACCTGACTGATCCATAGCTTCTTCCCTACATGACTGATCCATAGCTACCCTACTGGACCGATCCATATCTACACTACCTTACTGATCCATAGCTACCCTACCCGACTGATCCATATCTAACCTACCTGACTGATCCATGGCTAATCTACCTGACTGATCCATAGCTATCCTACCTGACTGATCCACAGCTAACCTACCTGACTGATCCATAGCTACCCTACCTGACTTATCAATAGCTACCCTACCTGACTGATCCATAGCTTACCAACCTGATTGATCCATGGCTTCCCTACCTGACTGATCCATAGCTACCCTAGCAGCAGCAGCCTCCATTTCATCCTCTACATTTTCTACATTATATATACACTTCTTAACAACATCTTCTCTGTTGATCTTAATCAAGGCCCTCTCCAAAGCTTGACCTGGAAAATAAAAATAAGAACTGACAATGGCCACTTCCATGTTGATCCTTATAAAAGCCCTCTATGAAGCTTAACCTGCAAAATAAATATGGCATATAGGACATTTGGTTTTTAATACGGACTTTATCATGGCCAGAATCAAGTAAGCTTATTGGAGAGAGCTAGATGCATTACCTTGTGATAAAGTCTGTATTAAACACAAAATGTCCTATGTTTGCTTTATTGCTAATACACAAAAGAATAAATAGAACTCTATAATAAATTGAAATGAGCTGAAATTAACTATTTTAGCATTCTTAATATACTGTTTATTGCAATAATTAATATGCGTTCTTCATTTAACATATAACCTGTATGGACTTGAAAAGTAGTACTAAATCATAGCAACATATAATGACCAGCTATGATTGTCTATTACCTTTGTTGGGCTCTGTATCTTTGTCCACCCACAGTTGTAATATGGCAAAAGCTACCCACAGTTGTAATATGGCAAAAGCTTGGTTGTTAACTGTTTTATACTGGTTTGAAATGTCATGTCTTGTCCCATGTAATTTCTGACATACCTACTTAGTAAAGATCTATGCCAGCCATTGTCTATTACCTTTGTTGGGCTCTGTATCTTTGTCCACCCACAGTTGTAACATGGCCAGAGCTTGGTCGTTAACGGTTTTATACTGGTTGTTAATATCATTTATTTCCGATGATGAGATGTCTAATTGTTGAGCTAACACCACCCAGTCTCCCTTCAGTGTATCAGCTACATCTGTCAGTCTTATAGAGGCTTGCTGGACTCTGTCTTGTACAACTGAAATGAAGAACACTTGCAATAAGTCTACTGGCTGAGTACCCATTCTCGTCATTCACAACTTTTCCGCTAGCTGAAAATGGTGCAGTTAAAATTTTATCTATTGTTTGAAAAAAGCAAATATTCAACTTTACAGGGAACGAAATCTTTTATAGAAAAATCTGAAAACATTTTGTAGAAATGGCAAGTGGCGAGATTGGTTACCTGGCGAGGATGGGTTCTCAGCCGGTAGAGATTTATTGTCTAAAAATTTCTTAAATTTTCAGATATTATCTATCATCTTATACATATATATTAAATATGTACATAAAATAAGTTCTCATTATCTCATTAGCAATCAATCTAACAAATTATTGCCAGATAAGTGATTACAATAAAAAAATCAATACACTATAGACCCAGATAGCATGGCCTCATCGGGCCAACATCGGCAAACCGTTGGCATGGTTGGCAACTGGTTGGTGTTGGCATTCCAACATCGCGCCATCGTCGGGCCAACATACTCACGCCAACTGTTGGCTGCATTATGTTGGGCCGATGTTGGCATGATAACTGTCACCCAACGTGCAGATTTGACCAAATCGGGCCATTGTTGGGCCAAATGATGTTCGCCAACGGTTGTCCAGCATATGGTGGCCCAACGTCGTTGACCTATGTTAGAAATATAAATCAATAATAATAGGTAATACAAATTTTGAAACTTAAAAAAGCTTTGTTTTTTTGTTTTTTTGGGGTTTTTTTTTGTGTTTTGTTTGTTTGTTTGTTTTTTGTTGTTTTTTTTTGTTTTTTTTGTTTTTTGTTTTTTTGTTTTTTCAATTTGTTTTAGTTTAATCACAGCAAGAATGTAATGATATTTTAAACACTGAAAGGAAAGAGTATAGAAATTATAGTAAATATATGCATCACAATCAACAATGTTTTAATATTTTGTGTATTAAAAATCAACAAACAGTGTGCACATCTAATAAATATCCCCATCTCAAGTAATTAAAGGCATACGTTTCATATAACTCATGTGTGTAGTGATAACATTTCGCGCCTTGAAACAGTATCCAGATGTTTGTAATTTAGGTCAACATAGTCATTCAGACTTTGAATGTGTATTTAGAAAGAATATTCCTTACATGTGAGTTATTATATTTATATTTTGTGAAGAATTTTTAAAATTTGTATAAATAATATCTAAAAAAGATTAAAATAAAATGTATTCAGTAATAAGTAAATACAATTAAAACAATAAATGTTTAATAACCATGATAACCAAGTTATGATCTTGTATACACATGTGCTAAAGTATTAATTTATTTTGATCAATAATCATGCCCGTTTGAGAGGGTCCATTTATAAAGTATAATTCAATTATTTACTATTTATATGTAATCTTTATAATATTGAACAAAGTATTTGCACTATATTATATATATATTATTTTATATATCTTTTTAAAATATAACGAATGTTACGATACATAAACAAAAATACCTAAATACTCTTAGTTGTGGGGAAATGTATATACGTCTGTTTTTCAAACCTTTTAATACTATTATATTAAAAATTCTCCTGAAATCGGGGTAGCCTTTCTTACATAAAATATTAATCGTATGTGAAAACAACTGTTTATGCCTCTTCAACTTTCAGATATGCATTTTCATTATTTTTTTTCTGGAACTTTTTCTAAGACCCACTGTTAAATTGGATCTTGTTTCTTTGGGCGGTACAACTCCGTCCAACGTTTTTTCAGCCATTGTATAATAACATTTGTTTGCAATTTGCATTGTTCATGTATATTTTGTCAGGGATGTCCAAGAAATTGCAATACCTGCAATAAGATGCCACCTTTAGTAAATAGATTTTTTGTATTCCTTCTTAAAACTATTTATGTGCTATATCTTGATATTTGTTAGCACTGTCTAGTTTTTGAACAGAATACAATAATATTCAACTCCTTCAGCTACATGTAGGTCCTATAGCAGTCAGTAAAGGTAAGAAATTCAATGCACAATGAACGTCGATCGAACAATAGTGTGGCAGGTGAGCGTTTCAGGCTCTTTAAGAGCCTCTTTTTTCATATTTATCTCCGAAAGCAGTGTTGGCAAGCCGTTGGCATTTTGTCACTCAAGTTGGCATCCTGTTGGCATTTGGTTGGTCATGTTGGAAGGTATATGTTGGGCCAACGCTTTACCAACGGTTGGCAATGACGTTGGCATGATGAGCAAAATGTCATCAGGCCAACGTCTTCTGCCAACGTTGGCCCAACCAAACTGCAAACTAAAAGCCAACGTTGGCCCAACCATTCATTGCTATCTGGGGAGCTTTTTCAAGGATTAAATTATAAAATCATCATAATTTATCTGAAAATCTATACTTGAACTTCTAATTTTGCCAATCTATGTGTTTATTATCCCATGTCAATGGTAATATGTGAATTAGTGAAGTTTTTAATTATTTGATCCAAATTGAGTGATTTGAAAATTGATTTTTGGTCGTTTTGTTCTGGCTGCCACATGGAAGTATTATCAGAAAATGTTTAGGTTAGAACAGAGAACTAGTCTAACTGCATGGGTGACTACATGGAGGTGACATATTTTCACATGTTATACACGCTGTTTCATTGGTGTGAACGCATTAATGAAGTCACAAAGCAAGTACATGTTTTCTTCGTTGTTTATGTTTTTTTGTTATTAGTACAGTTGAGTCTCCTAAGTCGGCACATCTTATAAGTTGACGCACATGAAGAAAACGATTTCCGTTTATAATATAAAAAAAAATATATTGGTACAGAAGAAGTCCTGTTCAAAATAAAAGCCAGATAGCCATGGTGACGAACCAATCTGTTTTGAGTGTTCCCTGGAGCTGTCAAAGTCCAAAAACAATCTTTGTATGCAGATACTTTTGTTGTTAGATGATTACTGTAACTATTTAAGATCATTATTTTTGTTGAAAGTATTTTTGTTTTAATACTGAACATTTCCGCCTTCCACTGAAAACCCGACAGTACAAATATCTTTTTATTTTGCGTTCCTGGTACATAGAGATTCATACCCTGCGCCGACTTACAAGACATTTAAACATGGCACTATAACAGGGGGTAGGTCATTTTAAGCTTCTTTTTCATATGTTTAATTGAAGTTCTATGTTAAATTCTGCATGATTTGGAAGTTTATAGATCAATGTTTATTTTGCTGAAAATTGATAAAAAATGTGTTGAAAATTATAGCACGTTTCAAAAGGTAAATGCTTATATGCGCCAACTTACAAGACTGCATCATAGTATTGCAGTTCTTGTGATTCTTTTGACTTTTCCATAACCATACAGTAAATACCAAAATTAGTGCAGTGGTGTTGAACCTCTGGATATTAAATTTTTGGTCTTACCTATGTCATGTTCTTTAATGAGAGAAGATCTGTTTCTCAATTCACGGACAGCTTCACCATCCATTTCCATTGATGAAGACTGGAATTATAAATTCATATTTTCAGTTTTATGCAAATATTTAGACTTTAAGACTCAAAGACTCTATGTTGTCAAACACATTTTATGGGGAAATCAGCAAAATGTAATTATAATAAAATAATCTTCATTCAATATGTTTGCAAGAATGTAATTGACAAAATAATTGAACTCTTAAAGCTCTGGGTTTAAGCACATAAAAATAAAACACTTTATTCCATTTCTCTTGTTTTGAAGCAGACAACAGGAAATGATTTTTTTATAAAAAGGGAAGCAACTGCTGCAAATGGCACATGCTAAATTAAGTATTAAATGATGAAATTCGTCTATTAAGTATTCAATAAAAAACATTTTATTGTCCATTTCAATAGATTTGTAAATTGAGATTGATGTATACAGTAATTAACACATTTTAGTTCGTTTTTTCTGATACTTCCAAAATTTTGCAAAGAAGCTTTGCAAAAAAGCTTTAAATCCAGTTCATCTGAAAGGCTACAAAATTACTAACCGGATAAGTCATTAAAACAACTTACAGTTGACATATCTGGCAAGGAAACATTGAGATTACAAATTGGAGTCTGGGGTACTTCTCCCCTAGCGACTTTAGGTTCTTTCATAAATGCAACTCTGGCAGCTGGATCTTGATCCATGTCTCGAATTCTGACTGTACAAGGAAGTCTGTTCTCTCGAAAAGCTTTAAAGTTGATGTAGAGTTGGTCACCTGATTTTGTTATAGGTATCAAGTTACCTGCCATTTCAACAAACTGTGGTCGTCCATCCAGAACCTAAGCATTAAGTAAAAGTTATAAATAAGAAAGAATTCTTATTAATAATACTTCTTAATTTTAAACAGGAAGGGCTGACAGAGAGTCAACTAATTTTGTTCTATTTTCAATAAATTCCTACATTTTAAATGTAAATCCAGAAATTAAGACATTCCTATATCTTTGCTACATTTGACAATTTTTAACTTTTTGGGGCAAAAATAACTCAGCCATGACATACTATCAAAGTGCGAGATTGTTCTGCATTAATACAAATTGAATTCAACTTTTTATATATAAAATGAAATCAGAGTGTGCAGAAAATATTTAGAATGATTTACAAACAAAATTTGACAAAATTTTTACCCCAAAAATGTTAAAAAAAACATTAAACAAGCTCTTTTTAATTTTGAACTAAATGCTTATGAAAATTTTATAATCATTCTGAAAATTCCAATTAATATAAGAAAGATAACAGGAAACACCTACATTGGCCGTAAACCACAATCACATGCCACAATCCACCAGGGAACCACACGAGAAAAACAATAAAATGACAAAAGACAAACATGGACAACGATAGGAACTCCGGATAGCCTGACTTGGTACCGGCACTAGCAAGAGCTAGCGGTAGGGTTAAACCAGTTTATGGGTACCCAAACCTCCCCTTTCTCTATCCCGTTTCCCTATAGTATAATAAAACATACAAATAAAACCCAATACAGGTAGACTACCAACTCCAAGACCACAATCTTGAGAAGGAAAGAAAAACTCAAAACGTAATTTAGAAAGATGGGTC
>MJUU01013571.1:62090-72335 GCA_002080025.1 Modiolus philippinarum | reverse complement strand
TAGATATTGAGTATGTATACATATTACAGTTATGGTGTACTTGTTCTTGAGAGAATTTCTCATACAGATACACCATCATATTTTCAAAAGTTTGACATTTTTTTGTAATTTCAAAATGCTATTCTGACCACCTGTTTATAAAGCCTACATCTAACTATTTTATACAAATATGTAATGCTAAGTTTTCTTGCAATTGACTCGATGAGTGCCCTGAGGTTGTTTATAAATTGTGATTGACTCAATGAGTGCCGTTAGGTTGTTTATACGTTGTGATTGACTCAATGAGTGCCCTGTGGTTGTTTATACATTGTGGTTGTTTTTGGTTGGGTCTATTTGTCAGGCAACGGATGACAGTAGTTATAACAATTGACTCGATGAGTGCCCTGTGGTTGTTTATATATTGTGGTTGTCTTCTGTTGGGTCTATTTGTCGGGCAATGGATGACGGTAGTTATAACAATTGACTCGATGAGTGCCCTGTGGTTGTTTATATGTTGAGGTTGTCTTCTGTTGGGTCTATTTGTCAGGCAATGGATGACAGTAGTTATAACAATTGACTCGATGAGTGCCCTAAGGTTGTTTATACATTGTGGTTGTCTTCTGTTGGGTCTATTTGTCGGGCAATGGATGACAGTAGTTATAACAATTGACTCCATGAGTACCCTGTGGTTGTTTATATGTTGTAGTTGTCTTCTGTTGGGTCTATTTGTCAGGCAATGGATGACAGTAGTTATAACAATTGACTCGATGAGTGCCCTGAGGTTGTTTATATGTTGTGGTTGTCTTCTGTTGGGTCTATTCGTCAGGCAATGGATGACAGTAGTTATAACAATTGACTCGATGAGTGTCCTGTGGATGTTTATACGTTGTGGTTGTCTTCTGTGGGGTCTATTTGTCGGGCAATGAATGACAGTAGTTATAACAATTGACTCAATGAGTGCCCTGTGGTTGTTTATACGTTGTGTTTGTCTTCGGTTGGTCATTTTGTCAGGCAGCGGATGACAGTAGTTGTAAGGACACTTTGCCAAATAAAATTCTATGTTTGTTGACAACCCCGCATCCATGAACAACAGAGAAAATACATAGATGTGGCATTGCTTGACATTTAGCAATTAATTCTGCTCAAACTGGTGCTAGGGCCTGTCTTGAACTTACTATGAGGTATAAATATGAAAAAGAAAGGAAATGTGGTAAACATCCCATCTCCAGGTTAAAACAACCCAAAACAAAGCATCTAGGAGTAGCACATCTCATAGTTAATGGCCTCATGGTGACTTCCACATGAAGAACAACAATAAAAGCGTTGTTCCACTGCTTTGGTTTTACCATGTATTTGTAGAGACTCATGTGATTTACTCCATATCCTCTCCTCGTCAATATAAACCAGACAATTTAGTTATGTTTATCGGAGAGTAGGAAATTAAGTATTTGTTATCTTTAGCTGTTTAGTCACCTTATTGTGTATTTTTGTTATTTCTGACCGTTTAGTCACCTTATTGTGTATTTTTGTTATTTCTGGCCGTTTAGTCACCTTATTGTGTATTTTTAAGTATAATTTTGCATCCTTTTGTCTTTGAATGTTATTGTTCTTGTCTGGTTTATCCCAAACAAAACTACAGTGCTGACTGTCCCAGACCTGTCAAGTCTCACGCTTTCGGCGTGAGAGTCACGCTTTCCAACACCAAATCACGCTCTCACACTCACACCTTTCAATGTCACGCTTTTTTATTTTCCGAGAAAAATAGATTTAAAGTAGAAAAACAGACTTTTCATAATTAGAAAAACCAGAAATAAGGGGTTGTTCTGCACATCCTTCCATAGTACTGGTTCATTTTCTACTAAAGGCCCTGAAATAAAACTTTTTTTCAATGGAGAGCCCTGATATAATTTTATATTTTCCCTTTTTGATGAAAAATTGATTCAAAATTCCTTGCTATTACCATTTGAAATATTCTCATAATGCATCACTTTGCGTCTCTGGAAAAAAATCATTTTGCTTTTCCTCCATATTGCCCTCCGTCTCACTCTTGGAACCTAAATCCCCTTGACAGCTCTGATGTCCCTAGATTGGTGTCATGATGGATACCTGTATTCTTTTTATCATATTGACAGCTGGATGTTATGCTCTAACTCCTCGAATTAACATTCCATATTGTTTTCTAGAGCTTTGTGCCAAGTTTCATCTCTTACTCCCCTTCCATGCTTTTTTCCAGAGTTTCGTGTACAGCTTTATCTCTTACTCGCTTTCCATGCTCTTTTCTAGAGCTTTGTGTACAGCTTTATCTCTTACTCGCTTTACATAATCTTTTCCAGAGTTTTGTGTACAGCTTCATCTCTTACTCACCTTCCATGCTCTTTTCCAGAATTTTGCGTACAGCTTCATCTCTTACTCATCTTCCATGCTCTTCTTTATAGCTTTGTTTACAGCTTCATCTCTTAATAGCCTTCCATGCTCTTCTCTAAAGCTTTGTGTACAGTTTTTTCTCTTACTCACCTGCCATGCTCTGTTCCAGAGCTTTGTATACAGCTTCATCTCTTAGTAACCTTCCATACTCTTTTCTAGAGTTTTGTGTAAAGCTTCATCTCTTACTCACCTTTCATACTCTTTTCCAGAGTTTTGTGTACAGCTTCATCTCTTACTCACCTTCCATGCTCTTTTCTAGAGCTTTGTGTACAGCTTCATCTCTTACTCACCTTATATGCTCTTTTTTGAGAGCTTTGTGTACAGCTTTATCACTTACTCACCTTCCATACTCTTTTCTAGAGCTTTGTGTACAGCCTTATCTCTTACTCACCTTCCATACTCTTTTCTAGAGCTTTGTGTACAGCTTTATCTTTTACTCATCTCTCATACTCTTTTCTAGAGCTTTGTGTACAGCATCATCTCTTACTCACCTTCCATACTCTTTTCCAGAGCTTTGTGTACAGCTTCATCTGTGGCCACAACTGGATGTTCTTCCCATTTCTCCCCATTGTCACTTCTTAATATCTTAATTTCTCTTTCCTTTCCTCTCAAAGCAGCAAAATGGGGCACTTCTAAAACTATGTTTCTGTAAAAGAAAATAAAACAGTATGATAGTCTCCATCATTTATCCAGTAAGTTATCTACATTGAACAAGAGGGTCACGAGTTCATGTATTGCTCACCTGGACCATGGCTACTCCATGACCATGGAGTATGAGTACTAACTTATAGATAGTAGTTTAATAGATCTGTAATTCAATTCCATAAGGGTCCAATGCTAAAATATGTTGCCCACTGGGAGCCATTTTGGATTATGTGTCAACTTGCCAGAAATAATTTTTTAAGGGGACCACCTCAGGACTATTGTGATCAAGTTTGGTTTTCAGGGGCGGATCCAGAGTGCCGAGTGCCTAGGGGCACAACATAAATTCAATATTACAAATTGATTACCAGCATAGGGGGATTCAAGGTGGGGGTTCCGGGGGTTGGAACCACCCTTTCCTTTTTTGGACGATCATATATGTTTTATACCCGCCACACGAAGTGGCGAGGTATTATGTGATACCCTCAGTCGTGTGTCCATCCATCCGTCCGTCTGTCCGTGTGTCTGTCCATCCGCCCATCCGTACATTCCCCGAAGGTTTCTGACTGATAACTTGTGAAGGAAATAACACAAGGTCTTTGAACTTGGTATGCAAGTTGTACAATTGGATAATTCTTTTAATGAGTTACCATTTTAAGAGGGGACAATCTCAAGTTTAGTAGTTTCAAAGAGGAAGATCTTTGAATGTGTTTTCCATAGAGTCCAATGTTTCTCCCTGGCAATCATCTTGGACAGGGTTCAAGTGCAACCCTGAAGGACACAATTTTAAAAGGAGCTACCAAAGGACCATGGTGAAATCGGTCCCTTCATTTCAGGGATCATATAATGAAATGTTTCAGACAGACAAACAGACACAAAGTGATGGCAAAAGCTCCATCAGCCTATAGGTGGGCTGAGCAAGCTAAAAATGTGATTCTCCTTCAGGGTTTGGTTTAGATAAATTCTGATTCAATTAGGGTTTTGGATTAGAACTTGGGTTTGTGACGAGGGGCCTCATTAGGGAGGAGTTTGTATAGTTGATTTTACAACAATATTTAGATGGTATTTAGATTAACATCTTTAACACAGTGAACTTACAGTAAAACAGGTGTATAATTTTGGCAAGTTGCCAACCGTTATATAATAATAAAACTACATCAAGTTATTTAATACTGTTTTGTCAGATAATACAAAATAAATCCATGGATACCTGATGATTTTAGGTAAAACAAGTGATGGTGACCTTGAAATGGAGGTGTGATGGAGTATTTCCCATGCTGTATCAAATTTTCGTTATTTAAAACATGTTAAAAACAACAAGGAAATCAGTTTACATACATCTATGTGTGTGATCCTAGTTTTATTGCCATTTGATCAACCTGTGGTCAAAAATAACTGACTTTTATAGACATAAAACTTTACCTAACAAGACAGTGAAATTTTAACACTGAAAGCATACCTCAAGAGCAGAAATATATATGAGGTATCTTGGGTAAGAGGCCATGCCTGAGTGTTGTTTACTTTTTGTTTATTTCATGATTAGACAGTAAATAAACAGCTGCGCCAAGTCGCATGATACACCTGTCGTTATCCCTTCAAAACTTTAAGTAATTAATGAAAGGGGTTCTCAATTTAGAATGCACCTATAACATGTATAACTGATTAATTAAGCTTGATATCTATTTAATAATCAATCTGCAAAGTTTGAAGTGAGCTTATCAAACTATTAATAAGGTAGAGTGCAGCATGTAAAAAATGCCCTAAAATTGATAAATAAAGTCCCATAACTCTTGCAAAGAAAATCAAAATTTCATCAAAAAGTATTTAAGATCATGAGACCATCCTAACAAATAGCTCTATAAAGTTTGATGTGAATTGGCTAAAGAGCTGTTAAGTAAGAGTGCGCAAAGTAAAAAATTACCTTAAAATTGATGAATAAAGTCCAATAACTCCTAGAAGAAAAATTGAATTTGCAAGAAAAAGTATACAGATGGTGGTGAGGCCATCATACCCAATACTTCTACAAAGATTCATGTGAATTGGCCAAAGGTTTGTTAAGTTAGAGCACGACATGTAAAAAATTGCCTTTAAATTGCCCAATAAAGTCCCATAACTCCTGCAAGAAAAATCAAATTTTCAAGAAAAAGTAAACAGATTGTCAGACCATCAACCCCAATACCTCTACAAAGTTTGATGTAATTGCACAAAGGGTTGTTAAGTTAGAGCATGACATGTAAAAATTGCCTTAAAATTGAAAAATGAAGTCCCATAACTCCTACAAGAAAAAGCAAATTTTCACGAAAAAGTATACAGATCATGAGGCCATCATACCCAATACCTCTACAAAGTTTGAAGTGAATTGGCCAAATGGTTGTCAAGTTAGAGCGCGAAATATGAAATGTAGGGACAGACAGACAGACGGACGGACAATCAGACATTGGTATACCATAATACCTCCATCATTAGACCTGTGTATAAAAATTGGCAATGAAGTTGCAAAGTGCACAATGTAAAAATAAAGGTGAAAGTAACTTAATTGTTGATGACTTATATTATGCACTATCATGTGTAGTTTAGAAATGCAGCGTTAAGATTTAATTCAAGGTCATCAAACTATAGGTACAGCCAGGGGCCTGTTTTAATGCAAATGGACCTGGTCATCAAACTGAAGGTACAGCCAAAGGGGCTGTTTTAATGTACATTGGACCTAAAATGCAAACATTTGTATCATCAAAGTACAAAAGCTTAAGTCTATATCCTCCACAGAACTAGTACAACATGAAAATAGGACTTCTGAACAACAGGGAACAGGGGTGTGACTTTGCTGAATATTTACACTGCAGGATAAGACTGCTTTGGACGCCTGGGGGATTAAACTTCAGGCGCGTAGCTAGGGTCCTAAAAGGGTAAGTGATCTGGGGTCCCCTGAGAACTCATTAAGTCAGGGACAAGCACCCTGAAAGGAGACCAGGGAGCATAGCCATGTCTCCCCAAAAGATCCACACATATAGGGGATACGAACATTACAATGAATTCATCAGATCTTTGTAATGAGGTCTTTTTTTTCAATTTTTCTAATGCTGAAGTATGGCAGTTGTATTTTAGAACATAATGAAAACAATATTCTTTCTTAGCTCACCTGACTCAAAGGTCAGTGTGAGCCATTGACACCACTTGGCGTCAGTCCTCCGTCCTTCGTATGCCTGTCCGTTACATTTTCACATTTTCATCAACTCATCAGCAACCAAAGCAAATCAACCAAACTTTACAAAAATGTTGTATGGTAGGTCCTTTGCAATAATTGCCCTTTTGTTCCGATCCGAAAAAAACATGACCGCCAGCACGTAACTTAATTAAACATTGGACTCATGTTGGAAAAACATCAAATTCATATCTATTGAAGCAAATTTAAGTAAACACTTCTGTAATGATATTGGGAAGGATCTTTACAAAGATTGCTTATTTGGTTCCGATTTGACAAAAAATTTGGCTGTAAGCGCAGAACATAGAAAAAACTGCTATTAAGCATTTTGTCAGGTGAGCAATACAGGCTCAGTCTCTTGTTTGGTAGATATACACACGAGTTGGGTATCATTCAAATTTTTGTATCTATGCTGCCATAGAAAGTAAAACGAAATAGAACTGTCCATCACAAAATGTTGATGCGATGGTAATGACAGATGGTAATGCAAAAACCTAATTAACAACATGATCCAAATGGAAGAAACCGGGTAACCTCTACTTGACTGTTTCTAAGGGATAGCCAACTTATTATATCAACCAGATATAATATATATGCTTCGGAAAACTTTATAAAAATATATATATTAGATTGTTCCATCTTCGGCAGTTTTGTTGTTTTGTTTAACATTGGGCTTTGCATTGACCAAAAATATTGTTATTGAAATATAATAATGAACAAATAAAGGAATATGTACATGGGACAATATCCCTGTAAATACATGGTAAGATCCAAAGAATAGCAGGGATATTGTATTGTTGTTCTTTATCTTGATATCTTGAAGAAGTCAACATGAAGCTTTCAACAATGAGCTAACAGTAAGTTCAAGATGGCCCCTACTTTCATGAAAACTTTATTTTGCAGCATTTTCCTACACTAACTTTGTCAACAAATCTAGTTTTATTTTATTTTTGTAAGGACCTTGTTTCTATTCGCAATATGGAAATAACTGCCTCTGCATGAAAACTGCTTCTTCGGATAGATCAACAAATTTTTCGAAATAGAACACGTACCACTCCACACGTGAATAAAAAAATTAAACCATATATAGTTCATTAGCAAAATATAAAAAACAGCACCGTCTTAGACTGATACAGGAAATGCAGACTGAAAATACTCTGCACCCCCTTCACTCTCTCTTTCTCTCTTTTACTTATTTCTATCTCATCTTTTTTTTTATTTTATTTTATTTTTTTGCGAAACGACGTGGAAGCACCTGCTGCCGTGCCTCCGGGTAGCTACGCGCCTGAACTTGAACATTTGAGGGGCAGGATAAGACTCCTCTGGACATCTGGGGGGACAGGCATAAGACTTTGCTGTCTTTGCTGTCTTTGCTGAACATTTGAGAGACAGGATAAGATTTCTCTGGACATCTGGAAGACATTATCTTGTTGTGTTTATTTATCAATCATCACTATGTTTACAGATAGATAATATAGATAGATGTCCTGACAACTGGTATGTAACACCTCAGGGTCTGTGACAGGCCAGGGAGGGGGGACAGGGGTATGATGACGGGCAGAATAAGACTCCTCAGGACATCTGGAAGACATTATCTTGTTGTGTTTATTTATCAATCATCACTATGTTTACAGATAAATAATATAGATAGATGGCCTGACAACTGGTATGTAACACCTGGAGTCTGTGACATACCGGGGAGGGGGGACAGGGGTATGATGAGGGTTGGGATAAAATTCCTCTGGACATCTGGAAGACATTATCTTGTTGTGTGTATTTATCAATCATCACTATGTTTACAGATAAATAATATAGATAGATGTCCTAACAACTGGTATGTAACACCTAGAGTCTTACTCCTACGACGTAAGAGTCCTCCATACTCCAATTAGTTAGGATGGCATATCAGAAAAAAGTAGCTTGCCATTCACCTCTAGCATTGCTGGAGTACACTAACACCTGGAGTTTGTTACTAAATACAGATAGGTGATTTTTGTACACAGTAGTACAGGACATGCCATTTGTTTCAGTTATAGCTGTTACAGGCTGGGGCCTATACAGGCCTCTTGATAGTAAATTTGAGAATTTGTGGTTTTGAAAGTTCTTTGAGTTAGCAAAATTTGGTTACAAGATAAAATCACCGCAGGACTAGTAATGGGTACATTTCTTAGTTCTTTTGTATACAAAGATGATAAATTCCATTAGTGTCATACCCTGATATTCAAGGGGTATAACAAAGGGGTATCACTGGAGCAGCCATTTGAATTTCATATTGAGGGGTAGTGTCAAATACTTGGGTCCTTTCTTTATATTTCCCTGAAACTTGACAATGTACATGATTTATTTCTGTGCACTAAAAGACAAGCAAAATTTGTTTTCAAAATATATGCTAAAATTTTAATCAACTTGAACCTTGATAATGTATTTCTTTTTCAAGTGGCATATCTGTATCATGTGTAAGTTCTAACTAATATAGAATTCTTCCTTTTTTATTTCATATCTGATCATAAACCCCCTCCCCAACCCCCTTTTCTTAAACTTTAATGATCAATGTATTGTCATGTCAAGAATGCATGTACAGTACAATTAAGTGTATATACATATAAAATTTCTTAACAAATAGCGTCAGCTTGTGTGTATGTTTTAATGAACATCAATATTATCTCCCTTACGTAAACATCAATTAGTTTTTACGACTTTTATAAATATTCATGTTGCCAAATAATGTATTTGTACAAAAATTTCAATTAGGTTTTTATTCCCTATTCATCCAAATATAATCTGCAAGAAAATAATGTATTTATACAAATTCAATGCCATTTTTAGTATTGAATATTGATTTTTAAACTCTTCAATAAGGTTACATACGAATGTACACCATTATATGGCCATCTACAGGTTGTAAAATCAACATCCAGATACAATACATTTTTTTCTGCAGGCTGAAATCAGCCATTTTCTTCATTAAGGATTAACCCCTTTATGGAATGCAGGCTTTGCTTTGTTATTTATCTCCTTGGAATTTCGAAAGTTAATTCCCATGGAATTTGGTATCAGACTGCCTCCAACCCACCCTCAATATACAGGGTTTACTATTATCTTGTAAGATAGTTCTGCAAGGTCTGTTATCCAGCCATTTTACCCGTGGAACAACAGGGAGCTCTGATGGAATCAACAAGTAGAGGATATAATATGGATACATAGATAAAAATATCTCTGCATGAACATGAAAACAATTAGAGAAAATAAATTGCCTAAAAAAAGACAATTACCATAATTAAATATCCCTGGGCAAATGTATGGAGCATTACTTTACAAGTTATGACAGTTTTTACAACTTATTTTATTTAAATATGCTAAGCTGCATTCTTTTGTTATGTATATATAATTCATAACAAATATTTCCTGTGTAGAACAAATCCATTTGTCAATTGTTTACTTAGAAAAAATTGTGTATTGATTTGACCAACTTATCACCAACTAGTAATAAATATTAAATCTCGAAAGAGTTATAGCTGATAAACTGTTCTTAATGATTTCCTTAGAGACAAAAATATATTATTTAAAATCAATTTGCACAGGAAAAAACAGCAGGGGGGAATACTGCAGATAGTATACCAAAAAACTGCAGAGCTTACACAAAAATATGCAGAACTCCGCATAAACTATGTACCTTATCTTCAAGATCATTAATTAGGCCTTTAATGGCCTCTCTGATCCATCACTTGGGATATAAATATGCAGAACTCACACCAAAATTTGTAAAACTTGCACCATATACAGTTCAAAGAAATGCACCATCAAATCAAGAATAATTTTTTTAGGACTATGAGTGCTTCAACATATGGTCAATCATCAGTACAATAAGCAAAATCCAGGAAATCAGAAATATGAAGAATTAGTGTGATGGATTCCTATCTGTGCCCCCCCCCACTCCCTTCCATAAACATACACCTTAAAATTCTATGCAACCGTATATTCATGTTAACAATAACTAA